>JASGCC010000135.1:296303-498867 GCA_030067915.1 Hydractinia echinata
GTTGTACCTAAACTTTGTAAGAATGATTAAAAAAACAGGCTAATAATACACTTTTTCGTTTCATTAGTAACGTTATGTTATTTAAGAACTGCAAAAGCATTATTTCTGTCTGTCTATGAAAATTTGAGTGAATCTAAAATAAAATATTTGCACACAGTTTGTATTTTAAAAAAACGAATATCAATGACATAAAATGCGATTGGTCAAAATAATTATAATGTAACTCTTAGAATTATTTTGTACTTGTGGTGATTGGTTGTTATAGATTTTCTGACACCATTTTTAGGGTCCCAGGCCTGCATTGTTCGTCCCTGAGATCTCCTTCGAACTTCTTGTGAAACGTCAAATTCAAAAATTGGAGGAACCAAGTTTGCGCTGTGTTGAAATGGTGCATGAAGAAATGCAACGAATCATTCAACACAGTCTTCAACAGGTATTTCATAAATAAACAATCGTATTTTATAAAATGCTGCTTTGTCGTGTTTATCCATAAAAGTCAGTGTTAAAATTTTATTCTAGCAAGATTATCATAAGTTTTATTTGTTTGCAGAAAACCTCAGTTTTATATTTTTGTAAGCTTGCGTACTTGAAGAACTTATATTGGACAGGCTTTTTTTATGATTTTCAAGACGATTTATATCAACTTTCAGATTATGGAAATTCGACGCTTTCCGAAACTGCAAGATCAAATAGTGGATGTGGTGGGAACTTTACTACAAGCTAGATTGCAACCAACCAACCAAATGGTTTGTGAATTCAATTTGCATTTTTAAATCAACTACCCGTCTATGTTACTTATTTACATAATACCTACATAATATCTGCATAAAAAGTCCAAATAATAAATGGAAACTTTTATTTAGCAAGGGGTAAACAAATACGCCATTCATTAAAAGAGACATTACGAGACAAGAACAGGGACGATGTTATTAATAACTTTTCATAAAAGCCGTCATATGAAAACGCGCCAAAAATTGATTACGAAAAATTAAACGAGAGCAATGTGAAATAAAACCAAAAAAAATATGGCTACTGTCAAAATTGCAAAAAGAAATTATATTCGCTTTTTCTGCGTGCTTTTATCAGTAATATTTCCTATGGCATTTTCACTTCGTTAAAATATTTGGGTTCTACCCACAACCTCAAAATGGTTCTTTTTTATTCGAAGGGAGAACGACAACTTTCTTTTTAGGAGTTTACCCTGATCTGCATATGCCCCGTCCTTGTTTCGTAAGGTCGCTAAAATCTGAACAGAACGGTTTTGACTTAAAAAAATACTTCTATGAAACAATATCTGGAGTTCTGTTATTAAGAAAGGTGCAGCTGCTGTGTCTAGATTTTTCAGGGTTTTTTTTCCTGTTAGGTTGAAAATCTTGTACACATCGAGTTATCATACATAAATACAAATCACCCAGATTTTAGTGATGGAGCATCTGTGGTCTCCGCCATGCTTGCTGCAAACGATATGGTAAGTATGTGAAACAAAAAAATCAGAAAAATCGATGAGCAATGAAATAACTAACCTTCATCTGTTTTTTTAGAGACGAAGAAAAGAAAAAGCTGCTCTTGCACAGCTTCAAAAAGAGGATGTAAAATACCTTCCATTATATTAAATCAACTGTATAATTTTGTCTGAAGCTTTTTAACCAGTTTAACAGAAGAACCAAAAACTGAGAAATAGTTACGAGTTGTTCACTTTTTACAGGGTGCATCCAGTCGTAGCCCTCCTGTTGAACCCAGTGAACCTGTAGTGGAATCTTCATATCAAAATCGATCCATGATGTCATGGATGTTGCGAACCAACAGAAATGACGCCCCTGTTATGGAAGCTACCCATGAGTTGAAGCTTGTAGATCTGGTAATCTATTTTTACTTAACAGGGTTAATTGTTACGCCATGCATTATTTAGTAACGTTATGTTTCATTGTTTAATCAGTAGTAATACCTGGACATCTATACCTCAATCGAATTCCAATTGTCACTACTGTGAGAACTATTTCCCAAACTTTTTAATTTTTAGAATCAACCACGGAATCGCGAACTTACAGATAGAGAACAGTTAGACTCAGAGTTAATACGTGAGTTGTCTTATGCTAATCTACTAGTCTTCTGCACTTCAAATCTGCTACACTGCTACACCTCAAGTCTGTTACACTTCTAGTCTGTTACACTGCTAGTCTGTTACACTTCTAGTCTGCTACACTACTAGTCTGCTACACTTCCAGTCTGCTACACTGCTAGTCTGTTACACTTCTAGTCTGTTACACTGCTAGTCTGCTACACTGCTAGTCTGCTACACTTCTAGTCTGTTACACTTCTAGTCTGTTATACTTCTAGTCTGTTACACTGCTAGTCTGCTATACTTCTAGTCTGTTACACTTCTAGTCTGCTACACTGCTAGTCTGCTACACTGCTAGTCTTTTTAATGCACCTTAAAATGTTTAAAGTTTTGGAAATCTTTAAGTTCAAGTAATTTTTCAGAGAAATTTTGATTTCCATAATGAATTTGCTTGTGGAGATGTTGTTTAGTTTCGTGAATTCAATTATTAGTTTAAATTTTCCTTTATCATAGTAAAGTAAATTATTTTAACGTTTGGAAGATTTTCGACAATTGTACATTTGCAAAATTAAGAACTAAGGGGAAATTTTAACTTTCGATATATTTGCCCACGTACAATCTCTCTCAGAGATGGTGAGGTTGGGACGTCGTTGTTTTCTTTCTCATTCTCTTTTTATGAATGGTTTTTTTATTTTAGAGCGACTTATTAGATCATACTTCAATATTATTAGGAAGAATATCCAAGACAGGTAATATATAGGTGATTTGTCCCTGAAACAAAAACACTCCGGTTTTTACCAAAAAATTGACACAAAAAGTACAAAGATATTCCAAATGCGATGGCATTTTTGTATTTTTTTTCTGCCAAAACCTCGTTTTTAATCGGAGATGTGAGAGCGCGTCACATTTTTTAATGTCAAGCGAAAAAAAAGTCTTGCTCTGACAAGAAAATGTAACACTCGTGAGATCTTCATACCATTTTCAAATGAACAATATTAGATGTATGTTATTTTTGTTTTAGTGTTCCAAAGGCTGTTATGTGTTTCTTAGTCAACTATGTAAAAACAAAAATACAAAGCGATTTAGTGGAGCAATTATACAAAGTAAGTGTTTCTTCCAGTATTTCATCTTTTATCTGGTGGTTTTACTATAGATACTGACGAAATGGGCTGTATTTTCATGGTTATTTCCTATCCAGGTGAAATCCGTATGTGCAACATTTAAGAAATATCAGATTAGAATAATAATACAATAAATCTTCGTATTGCTGTTCTTTATTCTACAGAACGAGCTCCCCTGAATCATTGCTGCTGATTATTTTATTTTTTTGCAGAATGAGCGTCTCGGAATCATTGATGTTGATTATTTTGCAGAACGGCTGTTCTAAATGATTAGTGTTCTTTATTTTACAGAACGAACTACTGAATAATTTGTTGAGTGAATCCGAGCAAGTACATCTAAGAAGAAAGGAAGCATCAGAAATGCTACAGGTTTGCTTTCCATATTTGTTTTGGTTCATCATCATCATCATTCTCGGCTTAACGTCCGTTTTCCATGCTAGCATGGGTTGGACGGGGTATATTAATGACCCTCTTCCAATCTGATCTAGACTGTGTTAGATCTAAACTCAACTTCCTCTGTATCAAGTCTGTCCTTATAACCTCCTGCCAAGTCTTTCTCGGTCTGCCTCTGGGCTTTGCCCCAGGAACTATCAAGTCTCTACACTTTCTTACCCAATTATCCTCCTCCATTCTTTCCAAGTGCCCCAGCCAATTCAATCTTCTTATCTGGATAACATCTTTAATTCTACGGAGACTTAGCCTGCTTCTTAGCTCATCTGAACTCTTTCTGTCTCTCAGACTGGCGTTACACATCCACCTAACCATTCTCATATCATTCCTTTCTAAACGGTCAAGATCTTCCTGCTTCACTGCCCATGTCTCACTACCGTACAACATAACACTTCTTACACAGGCCTCATACAACCTACCTTTTACCTCAATTGACAGGACTCTGCTAGTCAACAAAGGAAGTAACTCTCTGAACTTTTTCCAAGCAGAACCTATCCTGCAAGTAACACTTCTTCCAACACCCCCTTCACTGCCCAACATATCACCTAAGTAACAGAAGTTCTCAACTATCTCTAACGAGCCACTGTTGTACATCATTAAAGCTGGAAATACTTCATTCTCTATAATCTCACCTTTGCAACGCTTGCATACAAACTGAATGTCAGCTCTTAACCTTCCACTAATACTACTGCACTTCTTATGTACCCAATGCTTGCAAGTCTGACAAAAAATTGAGTTACTACCAACCCCTTTCCTGCAAACTCCACAAGGCCACTTTCCAACTACAAGGTCACACTTGGCTGCAATGCTACTAATCATGACTTTAGACTTTGCTGTGTTTACCTTTAGCCCTTTCTCTTCTAGTCCTTTCTTCCACTTCTCAAACTTTTCAACTAATTCTTCCATCGACTCTGCTATGAGAACCAAATCATCTGCATACAATAACTCCCATGGACAACCTGTTCTGAACTCCATCGACAGCGCTTCTAAGACTAGAACAAACAACAAAGGACTAAGTACAGAACCCTGATGTACACCAACATTTAACTAATTCATCACTAAGTGAATCGTTAATCCTGACACGACTTCTAGCATTGCTGTACATAGACTGTACCATCGTAACTAGCCACTCATCCACACCTAATTTTCTCATAGCCCACCAAATAACTTTACGTGGCACTCTATCAAAAGCTTTCTCTAAATCTACAAAGGCAAAATAGAGATTCTTTCTCTTTCCTAAATACTTTTCCTGAAGCTGTCTGAGTAAAAATATTGCATCTGTAGTGCCACGCCCTGGAACAAAACCAAATTGCATCTTATCTATATCAATCCTTTCTCTAAGTAACTTATCAAATCACTCTTTCAATAACTTTCATTACTTGATCAACCAACTTCAAACCTCTATAGTTTACCCCTTTCTAATGCATCACCCTGCCTTGAAACAATTCACTATTACACTCGACTGCCACTCACTCGAATAGCACCATCCTTTATAATCTGGTTAGCAAGACTTGTAATAAGCTCAACTCCAATATATCCAGATGCTTTTACCATCTCTGCAACAATACCTGATACTCCTGCAGCCTTGCCAATCTTCAATTTCCTAATAGCCTCCACTACCCATTCTGTCTTGATCTGCATAGCTGGCTCTTCTACAACATCATCATCAGACAAATTATCCTCATCCCAATCAAACTCAGTGTTAAGCAACCTCTGATAATAATTCTTCCAAGCTACCCTTTTCTCCTCCTCTGTGCTAGCCAAAACACCTTCATCATTACGTATACACTTCTCACCTACAACATCTTGATTAGTCTTCTTCATTTGCTTTGCTATCTTGAATACCTCATTGCGCTGGTCTTCCCTTCTTAACACATCTGCAAATCTGTTTCTCTCTGCTTCTGATTTTGCCTTATACACTGCTGTACGAGCACGACGCTTAGCTTCTAAGTAAATATTTTTACTACCACCTGACTTCCACTCTTTCCAAAGTTTCCTCTTTTCCTTTATACACTGGTCAACCTCATTATTCCACCACCAGGTCTGTCTATGTCTAGCTGGTCCTTTCGTCCACCCACAGGTATCATCAGAAGCTTCTAGAAGACAATTCTTCAAAGTAGTCCAAGTACTTCAACATTGTCACTATCACATTGACCATTGTGGGCTAACTGCTGAACTTTTGCACTAAATTGTCTTGCTACAATCTCTTCCTTCAGCTTCCAGAACTTTCGACGGGGCCTGTACTTTCCCTTGGCTTCTTTAACACTCTTCAAGCTAATATCACAAACCAGCAACCTATGCTGGGAAACACACTCTTCCCCCGATATAACTTTCACGTCCTTCACCACTTTCTTGTCTGACTTTCTAACCAGGAAGTAATCTATCTGTGTCTTACAACCACCTGACTCATATGTTATCAGCCTACTCTGTCTCTTACTGAATGATGTGTTGCAAACCACCATGTCCGTTGCCATTCCAAACTCAAGCAATCTCTCCCCTTCCTTATTTCTGCTCCCAAATCCATAGCCCTCCATGCACACCTCTATAACCTTCAGATGACTTCCCAACATGGCCATTAAAGTCGCCCGCCCACCATGGACAAGTTCAGTGTCTCCAAACTTTGATGTGACTGCTATTAACTCATCATAAAACTTATCTTTATCTTCCTCACTGAGTCCACACTGTGGAGCATAAACTGACAGAAAAGTGACAATCCTATTACCTATCAAAAACTTTATCACTATAATACGACTATTAACACGCATAACATCTATTACTTTTTCTACCCACTTCTCTGCAACGAATATGCCAACTCCTCCATATCCATCACTATTACCAATCCAAAAAAGCTTATACCTTGCCCTCCTACCTTCCACAAATCTCACTGAAGCTCCTCTCCACCTGACTTCCTGAACACAACACATATCAACAGATCTACGTTCTAACATTTCAACTACTTCACCTGCTCTACCTCTCAGAGTACCAACATTTACACTAGCCATCCTCAACCTAGTGTTATCTACCTTGTGATGTGATAGCTGGGTAACGGTCTGACGATGCTCACACCTGACATCTGTCCTACCGTGCGCGACACCTTCACTGTCGCTTCACTGTTCTTGGTGACAAATGTCACGTGATATGCCCTTCACCTGAACCCTTATTTAAATTTATCAACCAAGTTTAAAAACTAACCGAGTAATTGTAACATCAAATTAAAAAAGTATTATTCGTCAGTCCTTAAAGGTTTGACGTCCAATAAGTAAGATCTCTGTTTTGAACTACAGTTGAACCCATGTAAATCGACCTCCCATAAATCGACAAATCATGTAAATCGACCAAATTCTTCGGTCCCTTCAGAATGAAACCCTTACAACAAAACTCCTTTAATTCGACAACTCATGTAATTCGAAGTGTCGAATTACATGAGTTCAACTGTATCTGCATGTATGCTTGTTGTGCGTGTTTTAAAGATTACGCGAACTTAGGAGGATATTACACCGACCTGACACTTGTTTTTCGTAAAAAAACTGACTTGAGGTAAACATTAGAAAATAGAAGTTAAACACACAAGAATTGAAGACGTAAATGTATGTTCTATGTTCTGTTGTACTCTGCTGTAATTTGTACATGTAATCTTATAGGCGCTGCAACGAGCTGCACACATTATTGCAGAGATTCGTGATTCACATGTGTTATGATCACGTGGACGGTTTTAGAAACGACCCAAGTTGAATAAATAGTGACTGAATGGATGTTTACTCCGATTAAATGAATGGATAGAAGTATATATAATATAGCACTGACAAAACTGTTTTGTTTCAAGATATATACCTCTTTTCACTTTGTTATCATTTTACAGATTTGTTTGAGTTTGGAATATTTTAGTTTCCAGTGTCAAAACAGATGTGTATTGAATCATGATTGAATCGAAAATTATGGCGCTTTCGGTTTCGTTTGTTTCCGAACGTTATTGCTACAAAATATAGAATTGATAAAACCTTTAGAAGTATATGAAAGTTTGTTGATGTATGAATAAAAGACTCATTTATTTTATACGTAGTAAATACAAAATTGTCATGTTTATTTATTAAAAAAAAAATTATTTTTAACATGCTTTAGTTTTTGATTTTCGTCTTTTATTATTATTATTATTATTATTATTATTCAATATTTTACTTGGTTACAAACTTCAGAAAATAATATTCTGCTATAAATGTTGGACCAAAAATATATATATTAAAATTACAATAAATGTATAAAAATTAATTTTTTATTTATTTTTGTAAAATGGGTAGTAGTTTACTTTACTCCACTCACTCCAACACCCAGAAGGCTGAAGAATGTATCTAAAGTTAATCATTTTGAAGGGTGTAGAGCATGGGTATTTCGAAGAAAAGCTTTATGCTTGCTTTATCCATTGGTACGGCAATGCAGCATTGTTCTTGATTCTTATCTTTAGACTATACTTGAATTCAGATATACTGTTCCGATTTGATAATAGGCAAAATTTAAACGAGACAATTGCTAACGCTTTGCTCATCTCATAAATTAATAAATAGGGTGGAGAAGAGAGGCCAAAATAAATGCAGGGAAGTTGATTTAGGAAAAAAACCAAAATTATCAATGAGGCGGTGGAAAAGGCGGTGTTCCAAAATCTAGATATACAACACCAACCTTGAAGAGGCTAGTACAGTCCGTTATAACAGTCGACTGTTGTGTGAGCTAGAAATTACCAGCCCATCTCGCGCTCATCCGAAAGAATTATCAAATCGACAGAAAATGATTTGTCGGCAGATTTTTATGAATGGAGGGTGTGCATATAATAATTAAGGATTTCCGCAGTTTAATAAACACGTTATTAAATATCTTATGATATACAAACTTTGCGTGTAAGCTAAGCCTTTTACTGATTCTTGCAAAGGAGAAGAGAGGGGCGGTTTATCTGGAGGCAGAATCAACCGCATCTTTTGTTTTTTGTGATATTGGAAAACTTCGCGCCGTGTCCCTAATAAAAAAAGGAAAAAGGAGCCCTGGACGAGGCTGAGTTGTGATAGGACGTCAGTGGGGGATACGACAAAAACGGGATGAATTTGTTTCACTGCACTCAAAAATTAACCTGCCTTAGGGATAGGAAGAAATTTGGTCGGGATAATTCTTACTATATATGAAAACAAAGTATTTCTCAACCTCGTCCCCAGGGCATCTTGTATCTTTTCTGACCCCGGGGTCCGAGGTTGAGTATTTCTTACTTTGTAATGTTAGACGCAGCCGGTACTCGTTTTTATCCTGTCTCTCGGTTATTGTCCCGTCCGACTAGCACAGGCCTTTATTTAGCTATTATTTTTTACACGCAAACTTCTTTTTGCAATATCACTAGCCCCCTTCATAACAGAACATACCTTGTTTTTCACTTTTGGGCATATCTCATCCCTTGCCGCCGTGTGTAGTTCAAAAGATTTGCTTATCACGTCGGTTCGATTTCCAAGAAAATTTTAAAACGAGGCTGATTATAAATTGCATAGTGTTTTCCCTTTAAAATTCGAATAAGCAAAAATATTTGAGGTGCTACAAAACGGCAATGGTACACGAAATGACATGGAAAACAGATTGTGCTGGTTGTTCTTTCTAGTAAAATGACAGCTAGCATGTTATAATATGTCAAAAGATCTACATAACTAGTTGTGGGCTACAAAATAAAGAGATTTTACTTCTAGCTATTTGTTTATATCAGCTTGTTTGGCTTGTGACACAAGTATTTTCCTATAGACCTTTTTGAATGTTTACATTTTCCGCGGTAAGCCCTTTCGGCTTTAACAATTGCGTGGCAGGCAAAAAGATGTGGGCGCTAGGTGAAGTGAGGTCCTTTTTAGTCTGTTTCTTCGCACGACGGTATCATTACGACTTTATATGAATATATGTCAATCAGAAATTATCCATCTACACTCGATAATAGTTTAAAGCCTCAAAAATGTTTCCGTAGAAAGAAATGGGCTGAAAAAGACCTTTCTTCAGCAAGCTTCCGCATCTTTCTGCCTGCCACACAGTTGTTAGAGCCAGAAGGGCTTACCGCGGAAAATGTAAACATTCAAAAAGGTCTATGCTAGCTAGCCTAGCTATATAGAGCTAGCTAAGTCTGCAACAGGAAAAATATTTTTTTTAGCTAGGTAGCAACCTGAAAAGAAAGTCACATATTTTCAAGAATTCTAAAATACACCACCCCCCAGCAGTATGGAGAACCAATAATTAGCTGGTGTTACAGTATAGCTAGCTAATTAACAATATGTAACTGCTTATACAGCTTATAATATAGATATTTTTACCTAATAAGAGATCTTTTTATTTAATCAACGATCTGGCAACTCCATTTATAGTTTAGAATGTACGCCATCCCTTTATAAACAACTTGGCAAAATACGTCCTGGTGATTTGATTTACATCTTAGTTCTGTGATATGTTTATTCCAATGTCCAGATCCACTGGAATTATTTCTAAAGCCTATTTAATGATTAAAGTGGTTGAAATACTTGCTGACTTGTTTCAGATGTAGCTAATGGCTGCTTCAAACATTGCCATGTATCTTTTTCTATTGCTCAAAAGACAGGCACAACATTAAGACAATTTTTCACTCCACAAAATATTTCTGCGCTGGCACTTTGTCTTTTAGTTAGCCAATCAGATTATTTTATTTTGTGAGAAATGTGCAAAGTGTGTTTACTTTCTGTATTGAAATGTGCGCAATTTATGAAGTGGAAATTACTAGCAGAAATTTTTTTGTTCTGTTTTGTTCCTGTCCGTTCTGTTCCGCGGAAAACCGCGGAAAACATTCTTGAAGTGGAAAACAGGCTTTAAGCTAACTTGGTGATGCAAGTAAACAAAGATGAGGAGAGCACGTGTTACGACGTAACCTTTTACTTAAAAAAATTCTTCAGATGGTCTAGTTTCATATTTAGGTTTGTTTTGTATATATATATTTACTGAATGATTACAAAGATCACAATAGATTAAAATCACATTATATTTACTCCCACTGCGCAATAATTTTCTCATCAGTGAGCTACCACAGTGATCTTTAGGCTGTCTGTTCTATATATAAAGTACAAAGGCATTGGTACCTGTGAAATTGGTGATATGATAGATCATAGACTAAAGGCTGAGGATATTAAGTCAAAGCGTTGCCATAGTGTTGCCAGTGAAAAGTGATAGTTGGCGAGAGAAGTGCGTGTGCAGACTAGCTGAAAACATCACAAAAACCATAGAGGCTTTCAGACAAGTTTGGTGTCTTGAGAAAAAACTCAATTTTCGCTTAAAGGCGCGCAATCACCCTTAGGCAACTTTTTTTAGAGGTGCCTACTTTATTGTAAAAATTGAAAGATATACATAAGAAAACATTATCCTGAAAATTTTATTGAAAACTGGCAACCAGAACATGTTCAAATGTTTCATAGAAATAACAAACTCACCCCGATTTCTCTTCGCCTACAGAACCGCCATTGCATTTCATTGCACGAATCATGCGATAATAAACGCACGGCAAAATCGATCACATGGTTGCTGGATTCATGCCATTACAGAAAAAATAATGAATGAGGGAGAGTATCTGTAGCTGTGTTTCCATCGTAATGCTTTTATAAATGTATCCACAAAGTTCGGAACATGATAAATCAGATAAATCAATCAATGTTTCTGTGTTATTATTTATTATTTAAACTTTTTAACTTACTGAAATCAGACTTCTTTGCAACACTGACCACTTCTTGTGTTGTTTCTGAAAGACAGCTTCGCCTCGCTAGCTGTCTTACTTTTTGATTATTTTCCTTTGTTCAAACAGTTAGTTGTTTCCTTATGGAGACAGTATCAGATCTAGACAATTAGAATACCTAAATTTTCAGAATTTTCCCTTTCATGCTGTAAATTTAATTATCTCCATAGTGCTTCAACTATCTTCAACTAATACAATGAGCATTCTCCCCCGTTGGGTTTTTTGGCTTATAATGTGCAGTAATCCCGGTCAAGCTAATAAAAAAAGAAAGAGCGTGATAAGCATTAATTATCATAATTAATAACCACGAGGCAATGCTGTGATTTCTTCTTTCTGTATGTTTTGTTTTGTCTGGTCTCCAAAAACAATGACGAATAGAATAGAAGAAAATTAAATCTAAGTGGAGAAAGTGATACGGATGTTTTTACGCGCGGCCACTTTTTTAAACAGAACCAAAATTTCTTTCCACTTTTTGATGCCATGTTTTGTAAAGAAAAAACAAGCCAAAAAGAACAGCATGGTGAACGGAGCCTACCATATTGGCGATTTTTTTGAACTCCATCTCAGAGCTCATTTAAAGTTAAGGCCGTTTGTTTACTTACGGTTTCACACAAACATTTTGCGACGGCCTGCTTATTAGACAAGAGAGATCAACAAGATCGTTAAATATGGCGGCTGGAAAAAAACAACAATAAATTCAACATATTAAAGTACCATTATTTCCATTTCTAGTACGTTTTACATCCTCAAATTTTCAGGAAAGTCATAACTCAGTCTGAACTTTGAAATAAATAAATAAAATGTATATGTTAATTTTTTTCGATAAGGGTGATTACGCGCCTTTAAGGATACGGAAACCCCCTGAGACACATACTCAGTATATTTAAAATATCCCCTCTGCTCGCTATATTAACCCTAGCAAATATATATATTCTGAAAGCCGAATAAATTATGATGATAAAATATTTTCGTAAAAAAATCCAAAAAGTAGAAAAAAATTATATACAAAAATTCACCCTTCCAGTTCATTTTGTCGAACACTCCCCTCAGTAAAATTTTTGTTCGTTGAAAAAAATATCATTGCAAAGCTCTATTCAGCTCTAAAAAACTTTGCTTTTTTTACTCAAAAAACACGTGGTTCCAAAAATATAGCATATTTTGTGTTACAATAGCTGTTTTATGACTGATTTATCTATTTTTAAGCATGATAGATCAATAACTCGATATTCCCTCACTTTCTGCGTTAGAAAAAGCAAAGTTTTGTAGCCAAAGATATAATTGTCGCAACAAACTTGTTTTCGTACAATTTCGACAAGATGGAGGGGAGTGTTCGACAAAAATATATATATACCGTTACGACTGAAAATTTTATTTTGAGAAGAAGCAAATCAAAGACCTTTGCTTTTACCTGCAAGAATCATGGTTGCACCCACTTAAACGTTATGAATAATTAATAACTCATGAATATTTTACTTAAAATTAAAGGAGTGTTTTCGCAGAACTTTGGGTCTAGTTATTGTTAAACATACAACAGGATAACATAACATAACAGGATAAAAACGAAAAAAATAAATAAATAAATTAAAAAGGTATAGATGATAAATAATAATATATTTGTATAGATTATTAAATGGTAATTGTTTCCTATGTTATATGTAGAGATGCAATTTTTTATTCGTTCTGCATAACTCTCTTTAATTATTATACAGATTAAATATATTTGAGGAATTTTAAACTTTGAGCACACTATTGAAAACACTAAAAGATAAAGAAGATTTTTCTTCATTTTATTCCTCTTAACAATAAATATTTTTGATTCTTTTTTTAAAAATATCAGGAAAATATGCCAAAGAATCAAAATTAAAAAAAATAATTTTTTTAAAGAAAATGACCCTGAAGGGGGTTACCGTATCCTTAACAAGCTTGCATTATTCTTAAGAATTGAAATACATAAATATTGATTGTAAAGCACCAATATTTTAACTTGAAACCCTACAGGAACTCACTGTTTGAAAAACAGAATATGTCTGTACTTACAAAAACAGGAAACAGCTTAAAAACATGCAGAAATGTACACCCTGGAACATGTAGAAACATACAGAAAACAACCAGTAAACAAACAGAAAATTATCAAAAAGTCAGGCAAAGTAAATTACCATAGGTGCTGTACAATGATGCATAACTTTTTTGTGACAGCAGGCTGGGTGATAAAATTTTCGTCCACACACAATGAATCGCACACATAAATTTTATTGTACGAGCAATCCATGTGTCATAAAAAAAGGTTGTGCAAAGTTTTTGTTGTTTTGCAATGGCTGTAATTTTAAAATTTGACAGAAAAAAAATATGCACAAAGATCACACCCACACAAAGGATCACATTTAAGAGCAAGTTTTGTATGCATTTACTGTCATAGCCCTGTGTATCGCCGACCTGAAAGCTGAGCTACATTGATTGACCTTTTTTAAGCCAGTCTATATGTGTTGCCAACCTTGTTTTAAAAAATGTGAAAAGATATTTCGTTTTGTCGGATTGCTCCAGAGTGTTTTTATCGCCTCACTAATGGCAAGAGGCTTTAGGCGAAGATTAAGACATTTTTTGTCTTTGTTGTAAAGAAAGGAAAACCAAATTAACTCCATTTTAATCTGTTATGTAGAATCCGTATCTTAAGTTATTTCGGACTTTAAAAAGTCGACTTTCCTGATCTAAGGGAAACAAAATCAATGAATAAAAACAATAACATGTCAAAAAATATCAGTTGAGGTAAATTTTTAATTTAAATCCCCAGAGTAAAGGAGAATATAACATCCCGACCCCTCAAGCACCTCTAAATGGGCTTTGCCAATGTCATTTTCGATGTGGGTCGGCAAAATCAGGACTTTGAATTCAGAGGGCCTCTATCATTCTTTTAACTTTTTTTGTAATGCCTTTTTGCTTTTCTCTTTAGGTCATCATTAAATAATCAAAACAATGGATGAACTTCCAACTGGTTATCACAGAGAAGAATTGAATCGATGTGTTTGGGAAGTTCCTCAAAGATATACAGACTTAAACACTATTGGTACTGGAGCTTATGGACAAGTGTGGTGAGCTAGATTAGTTTAATTAGCTGAAGATCATTGAAATAATCCACTACATTAGATGGACAGATTTTAATAAACATGCCAACAGCTCATGCATATACAAAAAATTTTTATAAGTTTGTTTCTACATTTGATTCATTGTTAAAAAAACCCCAGATTCTTACCATTTTATATGAGAAATCTTTATACACTAACAGAAAGATTTGCAGTTTCTATGAAGGCAAAGTCAGTCCATATAAGTGAAGCATTAAACATCAGGCTTAAAGATAACAAAAAAAAGAATGAATGAGGTTATCATCGAAATTAATTTGTTTCTTCTGCAAAGGCAGTCGAAACATTCACATACAAAAAGACGAGTGGACTTTCTTTTAATCTAAATATCTTTGAAGTGTAAACTGTTCATAAGCCTAAAGTAAAGGTGCAGTAACACTTTTACAGGCCTCACCAGGAATGGCCTGCGATTACACACGCTTACATCCACACACACCATTTGTTTTGGCTGTTGATAATTCACACGCCAAGAACATCTATTAAATGCCTCAGGCGTGCATTCATCGCATGTCATTAAAACTAAAAATTAGTTCCGCAAATCAAGTATATTTCTGATAAACGTTTCTACCTTATAGTTCCAAAAATAATTTAATTCCTTGTTTGCAAATAAAACTAGTTTTATCTATTCATTAATCCAAAACATTCTTTTGACGAATCTCTAGGACTGTGTAATTAAAAGATCACAAACCTACCTCAAGTTTGCTTAAATTTTAATGTCTAAAAAATAAATGGAAAAATAAAAAAAGAGAAAAATTAGTTTGTTTTAAGATTATATTATACTTTATATAAACCTGGTCACGCTAGCGATTAGCGTAAAAAATGTATTGTTTTAAAATGAAAAAACTGCTCTTTTATTTACATGTTTGGAAACGTAAAACAGTTGACTTGTGTTTAGAAAGATTATTTAAAATAAGATCAATACAAAAGTTATTTTCATTTGAATGTTATTTAAGCTATTAGACACAAGAAAGTTAAGACTGCGAGAGTCGCTAGCTCAGATACTCAGTTCTCGTGTTTAAATGTCCCCCACTTGTCTCCAGCATAAAAAATAATGATACAGAAGTAAAAAAAAAATGCAACCACATGCCACAACAAGCCATAACATTTCTTGACGTGCAAACATTGCACACCAAAATATTTTGAAATTAGTTATGACATGCGAACAACCACACGGCATCATTTTTCTTCCTGGTAAAGCCTGCATTCAAATAACAGTAAAATAGTGCTAAAGAGACATCTTAGAATAAACTTGTGCATTTAATTAAAGTGATATATGGCAATATTGTCACCAGAGCCTTGTATTTATAACCTTTCATGACATTCCCTTCTAAATTGAGACAGAATTTACAATGAATAATATAATGTTCTTCACTTGGTGTGTATGTGTAGTTTTTATAACCCTTCTTTCTAGTTCTGCAACTGACAGTACTATTAGCAATGAAATAGCGATAAAGAAATTATCACGACCTTTCCAGTCAGTTATGCACGCTAAAAGAGCTTATCGTGAAATGCGTTTGTTGAAACACATGCGTCATGAAAACGTTAGTATAATAGTTATCCATGACAATATGTATTGATTGTTCCTGAAGCGTTCTGGTCAGGATAAATTTTCTTAAAGTGATTTACGTAAAATAAATGATTTGAATGATTTAGGTTATTTCCTTGTTGGACACGTTCACACCGCAAAACGATATCAATAATTTTCAAGATGTGTAAGTATTTTCTTTTAACTTTTAAATAAGCACGTTTTTTTATAACCATAACATTTTTACACATTCCATGTTTCCGACTTTTAGGTATTTAGTAACACCCCTCATGGGAGCAGATTTAAATAACATTGTCAAAGTTCAAACTTTATCCGATGAGCATGTTCAATTCCTAGTTTATCAACTTCTGCGTGGATTAAAGGTACATTTTAGTATTGAATTTTCTATGTTTTAAGTTTTTTATTCAGCGTGGTTTAAAAATGTTTTTACATTTGTTTACATTTTTATATTTAGTACATACATTCTGCTGGTATTATACACAGGGTGAGTTGCGTATCTGTTACTGTATGAAACATGCACACTTTCTAACATCTTTACGTTGTCGTGATTTCTTTAATTTATTTATAGGATCTAAAACCAAGCAATGTTGCTGTTAATGAAAATTGTGAATTAAAGGTAATCCTCGATGTTAAATAAAATAAGTTTTTACTGATATGATTTTTATTTAAACTAGATATAACTCGAACTTACAAAAGTTTTGCTCAATTGCAAAAGAAAATATGAATTGCTAACACATAACTCAAGTTTGCCGATGTGAAACAGGCCATTGGCATACATACTCCTGATAAATTTTTGTTCAACCATTTCTTCCTAACTTTATATGTTTCTTGCTGCTATTACTGGACGAGGGCCAGTTTGACTTCATGCAGCATTGTGGTAAAAACAACACTAAGTTTTACTTCAATACTGCTTTTAAAAAAACTTGTGCATTCATTCACTAAGAATATTTAGCAAGCTCGATATCCACAGTGATAAAAAATTGCTTTAAGGCCACTTTTAAAGCTTATACCTCCCACAAAAAAACAAGTTGAGCTCATATGACAGACCTTTCCTCTGATTTTTTTCATTTTTTTGAATGTCTTTATTGGTTCTTGACATATGTCTTAAAAGCTTTATTTATTATGCAAATTATGACATCGTCAACTAGGTTTTATTAAACATATTAAACATTATGGTAACTAAATATTGGCCTTGGCAAAACTGTTAAATACAACACCTTACTTAGAGCTAGCTCTAACCTTCACATTCAATAAATACCAGTGCTTTTAATGCTGGCTAGTATACCAAATAATATGTTGTTAATTAATTAGTAGTTCTTCTTCAAATTTAGTTAACCTAAATTTTTAATTGAAAACCAAAAGATTTTATTTAATAAAATGACCCTTAAACCATAATATTGATATACCATCATCAGTCAAAAAGGATTTTAAACCATTCTTGCTTCTTATTTAGATTTTGGATTTTGGATTAGCTCGAATATCAGACGATTCTATGACAGGATATGTTGCTACGCGATGGTACAGGGCGCCTGAAATCATGCTAAACTGGATGCAGTACAACTCGCAAGGTATTTTCTTTTATTTTCTAACACGTATACGTAAAATATCGCACAAATACTGAAATAATCAATTCACAGATTAAGTTAGCTTTGGGTTTTATTCCTGTATAAATTTCCTTTTTTAACCCTAGAAGGCCTAGGATGGGAGAAGGGCATAGTCCTAAAAAGCCCAAAAAACCCTGAGCTAAATAGAGTTAAAATATATGTTAATTTTTTATTCTAATTTTTTAGTTGACATTTGGTCGGTTGGTTGCATCATGGCAGAACTTTTGACAGGAAAAACATTATTTCCAGGAAATGATCGTATCTTTTCAAATATGTAAAAAAGTAAAAAAACGTTGAAAGATATGGTTTCACGCAAAAAAACAGGAATAAAAATAAGTGCTTGTGATAAATAATAAAATATATATAAATAGAGACAAATATCGTATTTCACCTCACAACCTATAAAAATATTTTGAACAGACACTTGTTCACTGAGTGACAGAGAAGTTTGAAATTATTAATTTCGGTACTAAGCTGTGATTAAGCTCATTTGCCAACTTGTTATACTGTTAATGTTATAAATTTACCAGAAATCAAATCTTGTTATTAACTTAACTATAGCGAACAGATATTGATCAGTTATTCAAGATAATGGAAGTCGTGGGCAAGCCAACAGAATATTTTTTGCAAAAAATTAAAAGCTCAAATGTATGTATGGCTTATTACACAGTAAACGTCCTCAAAGCTACACATCAATAATTTTCACGAACATATTGAATTTTTTACTTTTACTTACCATGAACAACTTAATTAATGCAACAACTCTGGATATTTCTTTTTCTTTTTCATGACCTGAATATTCTGAATATGAAGCTTTCAGAAAAAAACACCATCTTACTAAAAAAAGGATAATTCTAGTATCACTTGGATGTCCACTCTGGTTAGGCATGACTATCTAACATTAATCAAGACAAAATCTTGTGTTTTCAAGTGCTTTTAGTTCAGGTTGTAAAATAAGCAAAATTGGTACTGGACTGTTATACACGTTTATTCCATTCACCATGATAGTGCTTTGAGATAGAGATCAAAATTGGTGTAATGGCCGTAGTTCTCTTAACTGTTTTCACTTTCCACTTAAAATTTTTCTTAGACCTATTTTTAATCTAACATTTAGGCACGTACATACATTATGTCAATGCCATCTTGCGAGAAACAAGATTTTAATGTCATATTTCCAAATGCAACTCCATTAGGTATGTTTGTCATAATATTTAACTAAAAATGCTATGCCAAAAGTATGAACAGTAATATATAAAAAATTCTCTTCCTTTGCCTAGATATTAAGTTAAATTACCATTAATGGTAAATCAACTTGATGTCTTGGCAAAGGCAGAGAATTTTGTAGTTAAAATAATTTGCTACTGTATTTGTATCAATTATAAGGATGATATTTGTATGTTAGCACACGAGAATTTTATAGCTTGAATCTGTGTACAATACGAAAGAACTATAAAAAAAATTGGATATATGTTTTCTGGGACTGAGATGAAACAGATTGTATCAGCAAAATTATCCACTGTATAAATTTTTTTGTTTCTAGCAAAAGATATAATGCAAAAAATGTTATTGTTGGATCCAGAAGAAAGACTACCAGCACAGCAATGTCTTGAACATCCATATCTTGCTGCATACCATGATCCTGATGATGAGGTATAGATGGATTGACTGAGTTAATAAATGAGTGAATAAATGAATGAATAAATGAATGAATGAATGACTGGGTGAATGCTTTGATAATCAGATGAATGAGGGGGTGAATGAATAAATGAATGAGACAATACTTTAAGTTTCTTATGGAATGTACTAAAATTTTGATACTTTTTTTATTTTAAAAACGTTTCCAAATTATAGTTGAAAGTTTTAATGGATTATAGTGTAGATTTATTTAACACAATTTTAGCCTGATGCATCTCCATTTGAGGAAGGTTATGCAAGCGAGACCAGTGAAGTCACCATTGAATCATTAAAGGGTAAGTCCAGTGGTTTGAGAAAGCATTTAGGCGCTTTCACACAATTAGATTTTGCCTGACATGCATGATCAGATAGATTACACATGTTCTATTTATGTTATTAGTCCACAGTCCTTTATTAAAATTGAGCTGCTAACCTAAATGTTAACTGTGGTAAAACGCAAAACATATAGAACAGAACAAATGTTAGTATAAAAATGGCAAGGAGGAAAATTACAATCAACATTGCAGATGATTTACTAATGTTTTGCCAAGGAGGAGTGTCTTTGGAGTGTTGTGTCAGATGTGAATAATATAGGAAATTCCTTCCCCTATCTGCATACAATGTTTGTAGGCTTTGTTATGAGTCAAATAATTATCAATTTTGTTACATAATGTGAAAACCTCCCTCCCCCCCCTCCTCTGAGTTGAATGCTAATTTTTTATCTGCATCAGTATGACAAATTTATCCCCCCCCCCTTTCTGGTTCATCATCTAAAATCATCTGAACTCTGAGTAATTGTTGGGAAGAAAGGGGGGGGGGGGGGTCATACTATGTGTTATTATTTTTGTTGTCTTTCTTACAAAACCTTTTTTTACTTGAAATATTTACTTAAAATATAAAAAATTTCAACACATTGTTTTTTTTATAGTAATGCCAACGTATCATGCATATTATGGCTCATTACCCAAAATAAATCAATAATAGGTTGTTTAGTTTAAAACCATATCTTTTTTCAATATTTTTAGAAATGATGTTTCATGAAATCAAACAGTTTGTTTACACTCCTTCACCAGAAGATATGATGTGAATGTTACAAAGAAGAAATAAAGCGAGCACAACCATGTTGCATATGCTGGAAAGAATTTTTTAAACATTATTCCATGGTTAACCTTTCTACTATAACTGTCAGTTAAAAAAATTATCTTCTCTTACTTTGCTTATAAGAAGAATTTATTTCTTTACAATAAACTTTCAAAATCTCATTTCGATTTGTCTGCATTTTTACTATTATTTTTATTATCTTTTTTTTTTTTATCTTGTATATACTGAAGAATGCAAAAGAAAAAAATCTGTGTTTTCACTCTTCATTTACTTTCCCTATCCTAGTTCAAAATCAATCGCTGACTTTAAAATTAACCCTATTCAGGCTGGACTTTTTCGGCTGCTCCTTAATGCTGGTGAGGGGTGTTTGATTAGCCCCCCTCTGTAATTTCTAAAGTTGTTTATTCGGCACAAAACTTTTTACAAGTGTTTCAGAGGCCTTAAGTAAAAACTTGGTAACTTTCCTAAAGTTTATAAGAACATTTTAAAGTATTTTTTAGGAAAAAAATTCAGCTTACCTTAACTGAACTCAAATTTTGGGAAAAGTTAAAGCGAAATAAAAGGAAAAGTAACAAAATATCAACAATTATAAACAAATATCAAAATATAAACATATAACAAGTTATGGACCCCAGTGTTGAACCTCAAATCGCTTTTATTATAAAGGTTGCGTAGTTGGTTGCTATATCCTATCCTTACACTTGATCGTCATGTTTTTAAAAAGAGTTACAGTTTTTTAAAAAGAGGTTGCATCTGGTTTTAAAGGTTTTTTGGAAGGTTTTTTGTTCATAGAAACTTGCTTTTTGATTTTTAAATCAAAGAAATTAAGAATAATTTTCTAGTTTGACTTTGTATGATTAATCTGTTCGTTTATTTACATAATAAATAGTATAATATGTTTAATTTAGTATAAGTACATAAAATATAAACAACAATGGCTACTGATCAATTTTTAGCAAGCATATTTCCATCAAAAGAAAGTGATATCCCATTGGCTTCATCCAGGTAATTTTCATTAGCTATAATTGTACTAAACCTCTTTAATTTATAATTCTTTGCACTGATGTTCAACTTTGTATTTTTAGGACTGAATTAAATTTTGGAAACTTACAAGAGCATATCAAAACGATTTTATCAAAAAGTGAAGTGGCAAGGAAGCCAGGTATCCATATTAATATTAAGTATTATGTGTTTTGCTTGTGTGCAGTGTGGATTCCATAATGATCTTATGCTAAGATTGCACAAAATAGGAAAGCTTGAGAGATCCAACGTTTGTAATATGCTTTTGTTTACCATTCTTCATAGGTTGTGATTTGTTATTAGTTATTACTAGTCGATTAGGCCCGTAGAGAAATCCACTTAGGCAGAAGGACAATAGAAAAATAGGTTGTTTCGATTTTTTGCTGACATCAGCAGTGCATATAAAAAAAATTGACGAAATTTGTTTTTCAGAATTTTATATACCTAATGCCTTCATCGTAAACGCTGATCAAGAAAATGTATAGGATCATGTACTTTTGACAAACGGTTGTAGAGATATTAGGGTTTGAAGGTTTTTGATGACGTCATCAACCCGTCCTTTCCGAACCGGATTTGGGGACCTAGGTTTGGGAAAATTACCCAAATTGGTCCTAGGTGGTCCCTAGTTACCCACGCGGTGAAAAATCATTGACATCACCACCTCGTTTCCAAGTTATTTGGCCTCAAAGTTTTAGGTGCACTGTAATGGCTTCATTAATTTAATATAAGATATTGACGTTAAAGTAGTGTTATTGACGTCGCGCCGTAACGTCAGAAATTTTAACATTTTAGACATAAGTTTTTCGGCGACATTAAAGGAAAATGAACACATCCACTTTGCCTGTTACAGACAGGCAGACACAGTCTCTGTATTATTATAAGATAAAGCCCATGGAAAAATCCACTGAGGCAGGATAGAAATGAAAAAGAAGCGTCATTTGAATTTTGATGACGTCAGCAACCCATACACAAATAAAAAATTAGAACCTTGTTTTCGCGTTGCCTCTATTGTGTAGAACTTAAACTGCTGATCCAGAAAATGTATATGATCGTGTGGTTTTTGATGAGCGGTTAATGAGATATAAGGGTTTAAAAATTTTGCTGACGTCAGCAATGGCCCGTCAAAACCCCCCCAAAAAATTTTAAAATTTGTATACTTGTTGCCTTCATCGTATAGATCTTGAGACGCTGATCAAGAAAATGTATAGGATCAGGCACTTTTGACAAACGGTTGCAGAGATATTAGGGTTTAAAGGTATTGTGATGACGTCATCCATTCCGAAACGGATTCGGGGACCCAGGTTTGGGAAACTTACCCAAATTGGTCCCAGGTGGTCCCTAGTTACCCATGCGGTGAAAAATCACTGACGTCACCACCTCGTTTCCAAGTTATTTGGACTCAAAGTTTTAAGTGCACTGTAATCGCTTCATTAATTTAATATAGGATATTGACGTTAAAGTAGTGTTATTGACGTCGCGTCGTAACGTCATAACATTTAACATTTGAGACATACTTTTTTCGGCAACTTCAAAAGAAAATTTCGGCGACTTCAAAAGAAAATGAACACATCCACTATGACCGTCACATACATTTCGTATTATTATATAAGATTAAAAATTTTTTTTTGAAATTAACAATCTATCTAGCCAGAGAATCTTTAGATGTTTTTTGTGATTTTAATGCGGAGGTAGACCTTTAAGTGTATTATAAACTCAACTTAACTATTTGAAAGTATTAAACCATTTGGTTCAATGGCATTCCTTCATTACCTGTACTTTTGGGTAATGACGGGTGATCCGATCTGAGTTTAAAGACTATCAGGGGTTGAGTGTGATTTATTGTGTTGAGTGTTATACCAATATTTATCTAATGTTCCATAAAATACTCAGAATTTATGTAGTCGTATTAAACATGACAGTTCTCACTCTAAAATTAAAAAAAAAACACTAATAAACAAGACCTGGTACGAACAGACCAATGTATGCGTTATTGCAAAAAAGGATATATTTTGTGGACACTTATTTTTTTCAAAAATACGAAGATACATCAGAAGGGTACAACATATTTCACTTGTTACAACTACAACAGTGAACACAGAAACATGTACCCTGATGTATACAAAGATGATTCACATGATTTTCTTTTACCAGTTCCAGAACCAGAGGAACGAGCATCAGAAGATGGTAGAATTGGTGGTGAAATTGTTATTGTTGATATTTCAAGTCAATGTGGTACTATGAATATTGGTCTTGAACGAATGGAGGTGATATGAGAAATTTGTCAAACTTTGGCTTCACTACATGATAAATTCTATTAATTTCAAAATTTAATTTCAAAATTTAATTTTTTTTTAGTTGGAGAGTCAAAGTAATTTTAGCAGCATTCGAGCTAACACCTGTGTTTGTAAAGGTATGTTAAGAGATTTTTTCATCTGATTCATGCACTGGTTACATGGGACTACAATTTGAGATTTAAAGCTGTTCGGCCTGAATGTGTGCATTCTTGTTTAAAAAACGTTTTACTGTAGATGTTTATATAGACATTCTAAAATATTTCC
The DNA here is from genome assembly GCA_030067915.1 of Hydractinia echinata. NCBI lineage: Eukaryota > Metazoa > Cnidaria > Hydrozoa > Anthoathecata > Hydractiniidae > Hydractinia > Hydractinia echinata. Next base: position 320,330 of record JASGCC010000135.1, read on the forward strand.
ACTTCAGTCAATTTAGCCAAAGTAATATGACATTTATTGCAACTTTTAGTTCGTCTGAAGTCTGCTATGAAGTGCAACGTACCTGTCAACTTCACTTGTGTTTTCATATAATCGCCCTTTCAATTTGAAGCAAATTTATTCCAAATATGATTCTGTTGTTCTTGTTTTAAAAACACAAACCGCACAACATGTTATTAAGTTAAGATGGTATACTTTTTGCGTAATCAGTAATTTGTAATAACATTTTTGTGATGTGTAGGAAAATGGATGTATGAAGTTTTGTTAGGATCAAAAGGAATCATGCAGCTTGGCTGGGCAACAATACGTTGCAGGTTCACTAACGAGGTATACCAGTTTCGTTGCTGTTTCTTACAATACTATAAAAACCTGCTTTGTAACATGGAAATTTTCCTTTTAATTTAAAAAAAATAAATTGTGTTGTAGCTTCAAAAAGGCAGTATCTATTTCAGCCTTTCTAAATGACATCGGTAATCTGCAGCTACCAAGGCAAATGCTGACAAAATAATGTCAACTTCATGTTGAATTAGAAAGGCTTAATTTTAAATCTTTATTTTTTGTTTGTTTCACACTGCTTTGATTTTCTTTTATGTTTCAAATAAACTTGTCACATTGTATAGGAAGGTGTTGGCGACACAGCCGATTCTTATGCATATGATGGACATCGTGTTCGAAAGTGGAACATGGCTACTGGAAAATATGGTGAGGTAAGTATGTAATCTCTCTTTTTATGTTCCAGTTAAATGGTTTTACTCTTTAAAACACAAAAAAAATTCTGAGGATTAACCATTAGTATTTCTTTGTACCTCAGGATTTATATCAATAATGAAGAAGTGAAAATTTTCTTTATTTTTCATATTTTTTTAAGAAGAAAACTGCATATTTTCATAATTTTGTCTGAAAAAAGGAAAGCTAGTCTGCAGCTAGCTTTATGAATATTTTAATTATTGCAGGAATGGATGGCGGGAGATATAATTGGATGTTTAATTGACATGGATGCAGGAACGATTTCATACTGCAGGTTAGAAACCTTGCATAGATGTATTCTTTGTTTTGTAAAATAATAATGCTTTGTGTTATTTATAAATCAAATGTCTACAAAAAATATGTAACTATTAAATTAATATTTATTAGAAACGGTCGTATGATGGGTGCTGCTTTCGAAGATATTAAAAGAGGTAGCGGATATGCTTATTTTCCAGCTGTTAGTCTTTCATATGGTGAAGTGATTCAAATGAATTTCGGTGCCACTCCTTTTCGGTGAGTATCGGTAAAATAATACACTTCTTAGCTATATTCACGTATTAATATGTTTTTTGGACCTAGCTGGTACGGGTGAGGTCCTATAAAATGACCTGTGTCTGTCCGTCCATTACCAGCTTTCCTCAGGATTGGATCATTAGTTTTTTCTGATTTTCAGCACAAAGATGGACCCTGAAATGTGACAAATTCAGTTTTATTAGAAAAAATCTTATCGACTCAAAAACAGTTGATTTATGTGCAAAATGAGTCAAAATAGTATAAAAATACGGTTTTTATGACATTCCTCAGGATTAAGAAAATCAACAGATTCGTGGGCAAAATGAGTCAAAACTTTTCTGAGGATTGATTATTAGTTTTTTCTGATGTTTTAAACCCCGGTAGGTCCATTAAACTTTCGCTTGTTTTGTCATAGTTATCAGTATGAAGACTATAAACCACTACAAGATATACCAAATGTTGAAATTTTAAAAACACAGGAGCTAATAGCAGCTTTCAATCGACTCTTACCACCTGTAAGTACTATTATTATTATTTTTATTATTAAAATTGTTTACTCTTCAGTCTTTATTGGTACTGCTATCAACAAGGGTCCTGCGTAGGGGGTCCTAGTGGATTTAAAGCTCCAAAAGCAGAAAGGATAGACTCACACTTTTATAGTCTCTGGAATGACCCGGCAGGATTTGAACCCAAGAACTTTCTCACTGGAAGGGAACGCTCTACTACGAGGCTGCCAGTCGGTTTATTACTTCACATCCATCCCTACTGTTCTTTCATAACTTCATTAGTAAAAATTACAAAGTTTTTTGTAGATTTTAGTACTGCAAAACTGTAAAAGATGTAACCCATATTAATGTTGTGTTATTACTTCAACTTTTCTGCTAAATCTTTTAGCCATCTCGCAGACCGAATGTTCCAGAACCATTGACTGCAAAACAAGAATCATTGACCATACTTACCGCTTCACACATATTTGAACAGCTTGGACCCATGATGGTATGTGAGAAATCTTTTGTGTTCTATTAGGGGAAAATACGTGTAGTTTTGTTGAGCAATTCATTGTCATTTTCTTGTAATTTAGTCTTTAAATTTTACTGAGGTTTCGAGATCTGCTGTTCATTAGCCCTAACACTAAACCTCAGTGAAAAAGCATGCTTTCATAATTCATCTCTTTTAGATGGAGCAAACCTGCCCGTATATCGTGGAAACATTTATACTCCCTATGTTGTTGGAATCATGTAACTTAGAAGCACCTTTTGATGTACAAGGAGGTGTCAAACAACTTCTTGAACTGATGTGGGTTTGTTTAGAGGTAATATACAGCAGCATTTATTGTTGTTGATTTTTAAATATGTGTTGTTGCTATCTGCATCTTGAAAGTTGCATAGAGTTTTTAATTTATTTCCCTCTTCATTCCCTCATTGCAATTTATGTTACACCTCGTTTAAGGACTTTGAAATTCAGCCTTGTATGGAAAGTTTGATATGGGCTTTAGTAAAAGGATATTGGTATGGACCCGTAGAACCGGATTATGTTAAGCAGGTAAGAAGAAATTTATGCAGCAATAAAAGGTAGTTATCCAAAAAATTGTTTAATTTCTTCAAACAAACTGATCTCGTAATTTTTATTTTATATTTGCTGTTGTTTTTAAGCATGATGTAGCAAAGTGCTTGAAAATTCATAATGTTTTGAAACCATTTTAGTTAAAGCATCTCATTGTGGCATTGAGTTTATTACGTCACGATCAATCATGCAAATTGTGGATGAGCAGCGGATTATATCTTTTCTACTTTGATAAAATATACTGTGTACCGTTAATGTGAATTCCTCCCCCAAATACTAGAAATTAAGGGCTTCAGTCACCAATAAACCCCTAAAAAGAAGTTTAATCTTACATAACCCTTATTTTTATTTTGTTTGAAGCATTGTATAACTTCTCGTTCTTTTTTAATATATTGTTTACGATATTTTGTTTTTATCTTAACAATATTTTACGTTCAACAAGTTTCCATTCATGCTTCACATTCGACCACCAGATGATAAAGGAATAAAAGAAGCGTTTCCAGTAGTATGGTGGGATGGTATACAGGTATTTGAACAGTCGTTCTTACACATTAAAACTAGACTTTCAAATTCTTTTACATCCAATACTGGACTGTTAGAAGCTTAAACTTTCCCTATAGCTTCCAAATACTAAATTCATTGGTTATTTAAACATTCGCTAATTTGAAAAATTATACTTTGTTGCATTATTTTATTTAGTCAACACCTAAAAAGACCACACCATCAAATGAGGAACCAATGGAAGCTTCATCAGAGTCACCTGTTGACACCAGCACATCTGAAATGTCTATTGAAGAAAAACAAGAAGGATATTTGAACTCGTGTATGTTAATAAAAGGAAGAATAACAGGTTGGTTTCTGTTTGGTAACAAAACGAATTCTACAACTAACTTTATGTATTTCAATTCATGGCCTTCTTGGTTTATTCTTGTAGACCAAAACATATGCTGTAAACAAAAGTACTGTTGTTGGAAAAAATATTTCGTCATTATAATATATATATTTGTTTTTAAGTTCTTGAAAACATTCAAGTGGAAATGTGTAAAATTTTAATGCAGATGGATGACTCTAGTTCAAAACGAGTAAGATATATATTGTACATGTTATAAAAAAAATAGTAAGTTTAATTCTATGCGAGATATTTTGTCAATAATTAATTGTCATTTATTTTAGGACCCTCGCCCATGTCGGATAATTCTTGCCGAAAAAATCCGTAAAATCCTAAAAGAATTGCACATGGCGTCGAGCTCTGTAAGTTTTTTTATTGTTACTCGATCCACATTCAAATTGCTGCATTTTTGATTTCTTATCCATCAAATATATTTAGGGTGTGGTTGTCTGCTTTCTTCTGGTTATTTAAATTCTTTATCTGCAACAATCTTTTATCACAGGTTTTCTTGGATTGGTGTCATTCCACAGGGCTATAAAAGCAGGGTGTGTGCCAGACCTTAAGAACCTAATGTGTGACCTTAAAAACCTATTTATTATTAAGAGAGAAATTTGAATGTCCGAGGAAAAATGTTGAAAACCTTTAAAAAACAGTTCGTTTTCAATCATTTTGAATGTTTGGCAATGCCATCGTTTGGTCTTTTTACATTTTTCTTGTGTCTAGTCCTTGAAATATAGCAAAATTATAACAAGAAAGAACAATTAAATAATCCAAAAAATGGAGAAAAAATCCTTTTCTTTCTAAAATGTCACACCTCCTATATAACAGCATCCAATTCCATTGTTATGCTTACACGATGTCTGCCGTCTGCGTTTCTATACAATTAAATAATCCAAAAAATGGAGAAAAAATCCTTTTCTTTCTAAAATGTCACACCTCCTATATAACAGCATCCAATTCCATTGTTATGCTTCCACGATGTCTGCCGTCTGCGTTTCTATTCACCAGGACACGTTGGAAATTTACAGTTTAGCATACACGCTTAGATTTCCTTGAAAAATTCTTCAAAAAATGCAGCAACCACAACTGCTATCACCAAACTACAAAAGATGGTCTTTCTTTCATTATTTAAAGTTAATTTTACAATACTTAAAACTAATTTAAATCGACAAATACAAAGATAAAAATAAATCTAAAATAAGATAAAAAAGATAAAATAATAAATAGTGACGCTCAACAAGATTAGAGGGTTGGAGTTCAAATTTTGCAGGAACATGTTAACTCCTGCCACGAACGAATCGAACGATGGAAGCTTTCTAATGAAGGGGAGTTTTCACAAAGATTGTGGCTGGCTGCCACAAAACTCCAATTCTTTTTTCGAGGCTATACAGACAATACGAAAGTGTACGAATGTTGAGCGTTTATGTGTTTACTTTTGTTGAACCTTGATAATTATTCACTTAAGGCGAATTATATTTAAGATCGAGAGTTCACATTATAACCCCCCCTCCCCCTCCCCCCCTGAACTAAATTTGATATTCATATCGTAACCCTGTGTTTTTTTTCATAGCTACAACCAGTGCAAGCATGTTCGGGACCTGTCATGACATGTTTTCTTCACAGACTTATCAAAGCGTTCAAATATCACTGGGACTTATGGGCGAAGGAAACAACTGGAGCGGTCAGTGTTGAGGGTAAATACAAGTGGTTCTTTTCCCTCATAAAATGTTTTGTGAAGAAAACAAATATTTTGATACTAAAATAGCATACGTTTTCTGTGAACATTCCTAACAGTGAAACGTGAAGATGTCGAGTGAGAAGTTGGAAGGTGAGTTATGTGAAAAAGAAAAACAATGGCATGTTGGTTTAAACTTTTCTTACGGTGTACATCAAGTTTCCATGTGTGTCTGTCTGAAGATTTGTTATTACAGGTTAGTTCACTGCTTTCTTTAAAAACTTCTCTTTTTCTCTTCTAGATGTCTACATTCCTCATAATATATTTTACGAAGAATCTCTAAATTATTTTGACCTAGCGAGGTAAGTTTGTGTTAAGTGAGCAAACATACGTTACATTCCAAGTAATGTCGTTCTGAAGAAGACAAGATCTCGTTTTTCTGTTTTCATAATTGTATAAGTTTTTCGAGTTGTTTTTTTTTAATTTCGGAACAGTTCCTGAATTGAAACAGTTCTTGAACAGTGCAATGGTTTCTTTCTTCGACCGACCCATACTTGATTTGTGTTCGTTGTCATGTGAACAGCAATTTTTGCCACTCGTTAAGCTCTTAGCATTTCACATTCGATCAGTGTCTTTGTAGCTGCAAATATTCCTGTTTACACCGCCACCAAGGTAACTCAAATGCGAATACAAAAGAGAATGCGCAGATCTAAGAGAGGAGTATTTCTTATTTTCCATAGGGTTGGTGGCATCATATCACACTTAAAGAAAACACACAGAGGTAGGGAGATTTTGTTGTTCAATCAAAAATCTAATTGGTCTTTTTGTTAGGGTTGTGTGTATTTACCAAAGTTTTTTAATTCATAATGCTGTTATTAGAGAAAACTTCACATTGTCAGTATGTCGTTTTTAGACTGTTATGGAGGTCCTTAATCCAGTGCCCTAACATCTCCTCCAGTCCCTATCACATATTTTCCATCTTATCACATAATCTTCCACCTCTCACACATCCACCCCGCACATCTACCCCGCACATCTACCCCGCACATCTACCTCACACATCTTCAACATCCTCACACACATCCTCATCCTCAACCTTTACTAACTGTATTTTTATGGATTAGAGGATTTGAAAGCTGCACGATCGTCACCAGTATCACGATTGGCATCATTATCGCACCATCTTGACACAAGTACGCCATCTTCGTCTTCCACACCTTCGTCTCCTACCAACACAGCCCTGGATAAAACATTAATCGAATTGTTAGATAGTATTGCTTTAATGTATAATACGTCTGTACACAGACAGCTAAGCAAGGTATGTCTTTTGTTGTATTTTGTAAACTATTTATAAAAAAATAATATAACTGAGGCCAGTACTAGAGTTCTTAGCAATCCTGTCGATTCGGTACTCAATATTAACAAAGGAAAAAAAGGAAAAAAAAAAAATTCGATTAACGAAAGGGTTTAAAAAAGTTGTTAAAACAAACGAAGATATTCTAAGTAAATAGTCGTCAACCCGTGGAAATATCCACAGGGTCGCCGTCCTTTATATATCGCATTTCGTGTTTCCCTAACAGACAGACAAACAGACAGACGACGGCTATTATTATAGAGACAGCAAAACCTTTTTTCCCACTACAAAAAAAATCAAGACGTCAAAATGAGAAACTAAAAAGGTGACTGTAAACAATTCATAAGAACAGTGACGCCTGATAACCCCAGTATGAAACTTTCTAAGATTTGCTTAGAGAGGTTGTGTTGATCACCATCTTAAACTAAACATCTTCATGGTACAAATCTCTATTTAGGTACATGGCGTAACAGAGACCATGCGAGAACATTCGAAAGCGTTAAATGACACACTAAAGAAAATACAACGATGTCCACCAGATGTGAGCGAATGTTCTTTTAAATTGTGTACAGAATATCAAGAGTTATATAAGATAAAAGAGTTTCTACGTCTACCAACGAATGTCATTTGATATTATTATTCATGCCATGTCACCACACGATGTCCAATGATATTTTTATTAATATTTTTTAGAGGACGGATGTTTTAAACGAATTAGAAAGAGCGAAACGCGTATTTACGAAGGAAGCGACAGAAGTAGCTCGTCATATGGGTTGGGTCAACTCCGTCATCTTCTCTAAAGTAGGTATATTTCAACAGTGCGATGATGGATTGCATATAATGAAAATCAAAATGGTTGTCGCTCCTTATTCGCTTGTCAGTATAATGTAATGCGGGGTCCAAAATAATCTGCGTGCAGCCATTTTAAAAACACAGACAAAATACATTAGCCGTCTTCTTTGTAGTGGAGGCTCCCGGACAATGATATCTGTAAGAGTTGTCTCTGGGATTTGTATTGGTAAGGCTATCCATTCAATAAGTGTTGTTGTTTTTATTTGTAGGAGAAACAAGAAGATCTACACTGGTTGCTTCGTGTTGTTTTAAGAACAATTGAAAAATCACAGATAGCTAGAAAATTGTACGTTTTCATGCCAGAATTTTATATGGAGAATGGCATTTATTTATTTCAAGCGTTATGGAATTACTTTTTACCGCTTACATCAAATGGTGATGTTGAAGGTAGGTTTGCACCTTTGATAGTGTAACCACAGCTCTAACCTAAGTCTTGTTCACACTAGTCAGATAAACGTTGTCTCGCTGATATTTTTCGAAACAAAAATTAAAACCAAAATACTTTATTGTGTTTTTTTGTGGACACCTTGCCGTGTTGCAAAGCTGTTATAAAATTTTAGACTTTGCCTGGTCTCGACTGTTCCTTTAGGTCTCAGTATAGGGAATTCTTGTAGTGAATTTTGTTTAGTTGACTGTGTGAAACAAAAAGAAAAATTGATAATAAATTAACTCTTTGCTAGTAGCGGATAGATCGTCATGTTTGCATATATCACATAGCGTATTTCGACAAACATTAAAACGCTGCGTGTGTCATTAACATTTGCCACACGCCATGTAGCGACTTCGCTTGCGGTTCTTAGTTCTTGGGAATGCGGGTCGAGTCCTGCTCACTGTCAGGTAGTATGTGAACAGTGTAGAAAGTAGCTGTGTTGTGATTTTATGAACAAAGCTTTCATTTTTATAGGTTTCGAAGATACGCTTTCAAAGATGGCGTCATTTCTTGCGTCATCGCTGTATGATGATAGAATCGTTAATCCTGATGTGTGTGACACTATCATACAGGGCGTGGCTACTTTTGTATGTTACCCTCAAACATTGACTGCAATTGAGAACATCAGAGATGAAAAGAAAGAAAAGTTAATGAGATGTCTGATGTCGGCTTATGATAAACGCACATGGGTACATACCACATGGATTTTAGTGAGGTTTTGGAGAGTAAGTTTTTAAATTTTGAACACGATTTTTTTGTGTTAACAGACCTTACCTTTAATATTCCGCAACATGGTTCCAACTTCTTGAAACTGCCTCATCAGGTTATTTACAGATTTTTCATTGAATTCTTGTTTTTGCGGAACTGGCTTTCTCCTAAAAAAAAAAGGTCAAAATCTCCTGTAAAACTCCTGGAGTTTTCACCTTGCTTTGTTGAATTGTTAACCAATCAGAATTTAGGGTATTTTGTCAAAATTATGGGGAATGGGAAATTATGTCAATTTTGTACTATTTTTATCTTAGAATTTTGTGCATTAAACGCAACAGGAAAATTATAATTTATAATTAACGACATTTTAAAATTATTTCATTAGGGCGATGGTTTCGGTTTTAGACATGCCACTTCACCAGATCTTATTCCGTTTGGAATATCAGACCAGGGTGAGTGTTGTTTTAAAAGTTCTCCACCCCGGAAATTTTTAAAGAATCAAACCAGTGTGAACATGTTGACTTTCAGGTTTTTGAATTTTACGGCAGTTAAATTTTGTCTTCCCTCTGAAAACTAATAACAATATTAAAAATAATTTTGTTTGATTTTGTTTAGCTGGTACAATCAGGGCATTCACACAAAGTATGTAGCTATTCCTTTGTTTTAACATTTTTTTGTTATTTGTATAAACATTTAAATTACCTTTGAGATCTCGTTCCTCGAAATTTTTGAAACTGCTGTAAACTGTTTTTACAATATCAAAGTTATAATTTTAAATTCTCATTGCAACATATGATTAATATTTTCAGAGCCTTGCCCATCCAATATTTATCAACAATTGATGCGTACGTTATGTTTGGATGATCAAGTATTATCAAATGACTTTCTTAATGGCGTTTTAAATCAACTAAACTGGGCGTTTTCTGAATTTGTGGGCATACTACAGGAGGTACTAATATGATCTATCACCATTCTAACATCATGTTTTTAAGAAGTGGGCGTCTTATGTTAAAGCCTCCCACACCTTGTAATGCATATCTATCTGATTTCAAACGAGTGGTAACATCTCTTGTAACCTCTACTTTTTTGTGAGGTCGTAGTTTAATTATATTTAGCGTATAATTTAGTTTTTGTGATAAAACACACCTATATGATGTGTTCACTTGGTTTTAGATCCAACAAGCGACGGCTCGTTTTGATGGCCAACTTCCAGAAACACGTCAGCTTCGAACGTGTGGTATTTGTTTTGATCTTACTGTAGGTCTGTTAAGGGTAAGGTTCGTTAATCCTTGTTCAGACTTATATTAGTACTAGCAGTAATTTTAGTAGCAATATTGTAATGTGCTGAATCCTAAGGTTGCACGCTTAGTGTCGAACATTGTGTTTGATTGTCATTTTTAGGTACTGGAAATGGTATCCAGCATTGTTCCTGAAGTGTTCACTGATTGGTCAAGATCGTCTGCTGAATTAACCCTCACCAGACTGTTCCAAGTAAGTCGTTAATTCTATTCTTTTTTCGAAAATTTGTCGTAAGGGTATTTTTTGAATTGTTAAATGCTACTTTACTTTTATTACATCATTTTTTTAGAACTGATATACATTGTGAAACAAATATAAGTAGAACAGAGTAGAGGTTTCGCGTGTATGTTGTATGATTGAATTGAATGCCCCCTAAAATATTTTCTACCATTGTTCTGGCCTATTGAAATGTTCAATACTTTAAATGATCTTCTTGTTTAGGCCGTCATCCAAATATTAAATCGAGTTACGGCGAGTTATAAATTATTTGAAACACTGTCACGACTTCACGCTACAGGTTTGTCTCATTTATTTCTTTGCCTTGCTGTACCAAGTCCTCAAAATTTAAGTGTAAAACTAAAGTAGTATTGTTAATTTTGAATAACTTTTTGTTTCGTACAAAACCCAAAGATGCGAATCTAACCAATTAGCTGTCATCTTTCAAGACTTGTATTCACTGTATTGTTTCATCGTCTAGATATTGAACGTCAAGACAGATACGCTGTTCTTGCTGCGGTGGCAGGTGTTTTGGTGACTCTACTACAGAGGGCTAACACTGAGAGGTTTGTACATGTGATAGATGGTATCGAGTGTGAAGATGTAGCTGAATTTAAACTTTTTTGTTTGAACTTAAACTTTATAACATGCATTCACAATGCAATAAACTAAAAGGCGTACAAGTTTTTGATAAGCAACCCGAATGTTAAGCGCCTAGACCTTAAATTGGGCAAAAAAATAAGCATTTTAATTAGCGATCTTGCGGTCCCACTCCTATCCCCTAAACACTTTTTCCTCACTTAGCAACCTTTCCAATCAGATCGTGGCAAAAGTCTTCTCAGAAGCAACATGTATGAACATATATCAGCACTATAGTGTGCGGTGGAGAAATCGATTTACGTGTGTTGAGTTTAATGCTGACAAATACAATATATAAAGAGCAGGGTAGAATTTACAATGCCCCCAAAAAAGCTTTCCCTTTAAAATGAGCTTTCTTGCAATTCGCTGAAATGGTTATTCTATCTATTTTTTACAGACGACAATTTGCTGTTTCCAAGCTACTGGAGGAGCCCAGCTTTCAACTCGAATCAGTTGCATTCCTGGCTGGCAATCCAGTTGAAATAGGCGCAACCAACTCGACCACACCCATGTTTTCATTTAAAAATGTAAGCATGATCACGTGATCTTGTTGTTAGTTAATGTTGCTTAAATGTAGCGAACAAGCATGAGTGTCTATTAAAGATATTGTTTCGGTTTGCCTGCTCAGTATTCATGTTACTGTGAAAACATTAGGAAAAGGTTTGGGAATGAAGTTGACAAATACATAACCAATCTATAAACATGTTTACTTCATACCAACTGGTAGTAAGCAAAGTAGAAATTTATGTTACTGTGAAAAGTTCATCATTTCTAGAACATGATAGTTTAGTAGGCGACGTTTCGGGAGATCCTTACCCGATGATGGGAGATGATTTGTGTGATATTCATAAGACACGTGTGTTTATCGCTTTCGTCTCTATCTTTTCTAACATCAAATATTCTGTACAAGTAAAGTATAGGTAATGATCTCCATCGTAGATGTTCTGTATGTCGTAACAATTTGCATTGCCCGATGATGGGAGATGGGAGAAGGATCTCCTGAAACGTCGCCTACTAAACTATCATGTTCAAGAAATGATAAAATTTTCACAGTAATATAAATTTCTACTTTGCTTACTACCAGTTGGTATGAAGTAAACATGTTTATAGATTGGTTATGTATTTGTCAACTTCATTCCCAAACCTTTTCCTAATGTTTTCACATTGTTTAGAGAAGTGGGAGTTGATTTTGTATTTATTCTTCTTTTTAGTCAAAGAAGTTTCTCAAGAAGAATGTAATGAGATAGAGAAGTTATTACAGTTTTTATCTGAAGAACATACTGCTGTCAAGATGAAAAAACAGGTGGGAGACATTTCTTTAGCATGTGCGGCCACACTTCATTTTACTTTAAGTTGATTAATTGTCGCGAAGTGTTATTTTCACGAGGTCTAAAAAAATACATTTTGTGAAGATTAATTTTCACGAATCATTCATGTTAAGATATTTCGCAAAGATTATGCTAAACTAACTTTTTAACTTTCTATGTGCAATATACCTACAAATACAAAAATTATTTTTGCTAAGAATAATTTTTACGAATCTGTTCACAATTTAATTAGGCTGGTTATCAATTACAAGAAAATACTAGTGAGGAAAAAAACGAAAAATGAGTTAAAGTTAATTTTAGCGAAAAAGTCATTTCTATTAATTTCGTTAGATTAGGTTTATTCTGGCCAGTTACTTTAAAGGAAGAAATTTTCGCGGAAGAAATTTTCGCGATTTCGCGAATTTTGGCCAACATGGCGAAAATAAAGTCCCGCGAAAAAAATCAAAAGGGGTCGTTCGCGAAAATAAATTCCCGCGAAATTTTCAAGTATGCTTGATTCGCGAAAATAAATTCCCGCGAAAAAAATTTTTTTGCAACATAACAAATACCTTATTGGGGAAAAGTTTGAGAAAAATGTTACTCGTTAATACGAAAAGCTTTACCCTGTAAAACTTGTTTATATATAGTTTATTTTGTGTTTTGAAAAAGTGCAAACGAAAGAAAAACTTACATTCTCAAATCAGCTGTCATTTATATAACTGCTTTTTGTATAAAAAACACGTTTTTTATAAATTAGGTACGTATAAAAAAATCAAAAATGTCTTCGTTCGCGACAGTTTATTCTCGCGAAATATTTTAAAAATAGGCCATTCGCGAAAATTTTTTCTCGCGAAAATTTCGAAAGTGTTCATTCGCGAAAATATATTCCCGCGAAAAATCTTAGGAGAGGCTATTCGCGAAAATAAATTCCAAAAATTTCGCGATTTTTTGGCCTCGCGAAAATTTCTTCCGCGAAAATTTCTTCCCTTAAAGTAACCTCAAATTTTTTGCGAATATGGATAAAATTAATCTTCGCGAAAATTTATTAGTTTAAAATTCTGTGGATGTTTTCTCGTTTGACAGCTGCTATTTTGGAAAAAAAGTGAATAAAAAAAAAAATCTTCAAAATCTAACATTAAGTTTACTTTTAAAACCGTTCAACATACCCCGTCATATCCAGTAAAAGATTTTTATTCTCGAAATACCAAGTTGGCATTAGTACGAAAATCTATTTTTTAGGAATCAATTGACGCGGAAGTTTTGTGTACGATTTGTTATGCGCTACCACAATCTGTTTCGTTCGTTCCATGTGGTCACTCCTCCTGCAGGTGAATTATATTTTCTTCTTTAGTAAAATTTGTTTTTTTGTCGAAATTTTATTGTACACAAGTCATATTATTCATTTGACTTTGTTATACTATGTTTCATCCATTAATTATTACTTCTGAAAAGTTGATACACGCAATTTGATTAAATCATCTCTTTCACTCTTTTTTCTCATTTTAGGCCTTGTATTGCACGTCCTTTGATGACCGTATTTCTTCTATTTTCTCATATTAGGCCTTGTATTGCACGTCCTTTGATGACCGTATTTCTTCTATTTTCTCATTTTAGGCCTTGTATTGCACGTCCTTTGATGACCGTATTTCTTCTATTTTCTTATTTTAGATCGTGTATTACACGTCATCTGATGAACAGCAAAGATTGTTTCTTTTGTAAAGAAGTCGTAGTGAAGATAAAAGATCACGAGGAAAAATAAAATGGCGGCATATGTGACGTCATTACTTCTGACGTTGAATACTTACAGTCTTAAATGTATATGCCATCAAAATTAACTGTTACATTTTTTCAAAGAATGTTGTTTTTTTTCCAGCAATACTTGGAATATTTTTGTTTAAGAACGAAATGCAGGCGTATTAAATGAGCTGTGTGTGTGTAACTGTTATTTAAAATAATTTGAATTTGTACAAAGTTTTTTGTTTGTAATTTCAGCAAGATTTTTTGTAAGCGTGCAATGGATATCAATTCATCAAAGCTCACAGGTGATAGTTTTAGAGTGCCAGTATAAAAGTCCAGTCTTCTAAACGTCATTGACGGTGAAGTTAAATTTTACATGCAATTCTAGCGTAGAAGGTTTGGTATATAGTAAAAAAGAGAGATTATTGATGTTCTACACTATCGCGTTTGAAAATCGTACACCCGGGGTTTCACGCACAAACAAATCACAAGTTGGTCATATTATTTTAGTGAGTTTCAAATTACACTGTGGTTGGACTGTCTTTAACACATTTGTTGACTTTGTACAGGCCAACAATTGTGTACGTGTGAGTACATGTTGTTCCAGCCTCACATTGACATCTTCGATGAAGTCGATTTATAACAGTCTAAAAAAAGAAAAAAAATTCTCCTTTGATAACGAGGTTGATTTAGATCATGTGTGAACCATATAAGCTTATGGCACACCCTAGCATAAAAACACTTGTTTTGTATAATTCGTAATTAACATGGTAAAACACGTTTGTGGAGGGAGTCTATGGTGGAGTTTTTCAGCCTGTGGTGGAGAGTGGCAGTCTGTAGTACTAACCTCGGTAAAGGTTGCGCAAATGGAACCTTCAGAAAGATGTCCTCGACATCTGTGACCAAGTGCAAATGTTGGAGTGCAGCATTCGTTGATATCGCAGTCAGTATCCGATGAGCATTTCTAATAAAAACAAATGAGACAAACTTCTATTTAGGGTGGGTTTGACTTAAGGTAAATAACGGGAAGTTAAAAGAAGGTAATATATCTTCTGTCAAATGCGTCCATCACGCGGCAGAATGACTTTGAAAATCTCTTCCTGATATTTAATATTAGTGACGTCAATAGAAAGACTCGAAAAAAGTTCAAATCCTGCATTCAGTCCCTTGTAGCTCCGAATGAAAATTCCTAAGTACTAGGGACAAGGTTGAATAAACTGCTGTATGATTTATCTTTGAGTAAATCTCCACGTCATGCTTGTATATTTTGTTTGGAACACATTAAACAATTTGTTATGGCTCTGACGCTTCTTGACTGTGACGCTTCTTGACTGTGACGCTTCTTGACTGTGACGCTTCTTGACTGTGACGCTTCTTGATTGTGGTGCTTCTTGACTGTGGTGCTTCTTGACTGTGACGCTTCTTGACTGTGACGCTTCTTGACTGTGACGCTTCTTGACTGTGACGCTTCTTGACTGTGACGCTTCTTGACTGTGACGCTTCTTGACTGTGGTGCTTCTTGACTGTGGTGCTTCTTGACTGTGGTGCTTCTTGACTGTGACGTTTCTTGACTGTGGTGCTTCTTGACTGTGACGTTTCTTGACTGTGGTGCTTCTTGACTGTGACGTTTCTTGACTGTGGTGCTTCTTGACTGTGGTGCTTCTTGACTGTGGTGCTTCTTGACTGTGACGTTTCTTGACTGTGACGCTTCTTGACTGTGACGCTTCTTGGCTCTGCCGCTTCTTGACTGTGACGCTTCTTGACTGTGGTGTTTCTTGACTGTGACGCTTCTTACTGTGACGCTTCTTGACTGTGACGCTTCTTATTGTGACGCTTCTTATTGTGACGCTTCTTGACTGTGACGCTTCTTGACTGTGACGCTTCTTGACTGTGGTGCTTCTTGACTGTGGTGCTTCTTGACTGAGGTGCTTTTTGACTGTGGTGCTTCTTGACTGTGGTGCTTCTTGACTGTGGTGCTTCTTGACTGTGACGCTTCTTGACTGTGGTGCTTCTTGACTGTGGTGCTTCTTGACTGTGACGTTTCTTGACTGTGGTGCTTCTTGACTGTGGTGCTTCTTGACTGTGGTGCTTCATATATCTCGAGAAAACGCGATTAGAAAAGACGGAAGTATGAAACTTATGGAAAGCAAAACCGAGAAGCTATTTGAAAGAAAGGACCATAACATTAAGACTTAGACACAATGCGCATGCGTAAAAATCTTACCTTTCCAAGGATTGGCCCAAGAATGTCCGTTGGTTTTTCCTCACACGAAGCAACAACAAACAAAAATGTTAAAACTGCCAGCATAAACGTCTTCATTTTGTGTTACTTTTTTATTCAACTGTCTGCACAATGATTTTAAAAAATATTCCCCTCTTATGTTAAACGTGTTACTCAATATTCTTTCCCGGCGTAAAATGATCCGAAACTTGACTGTATAAACCAACTGCCGGCTAACGTGGGTAGATTAGTGAGCAAAAAATCAGGTTTAAAGATGCTAGCCAAGCTGTGTAAACACATTTATACGTGATGTCCACTTGACCACACGAAATCAAAGTTTATAATAAACTTTAATTTCGTGCACGATCAAAACTTATGCCAGAGAACAAATCTTTTGAAGAAAAAGGTAAAGATGGATTGAAGTTTAAAATCGAAGGTGGTTTTATGGAGATATGTATGATTTTAGACAGAACAACCAGGCTTTTATGGAGATATGTATGATTTTACAACCAGGCTTTTTTTATTTATTTATTCAGATGTTTTGTGTGAGCAGCTGTTGAAATGATCTTAAACCGTTCGTCTTGTGACAAATGGTTTCGATATCGATCATCTTCATTTTTGTTGAAACAGAGCAGTGCTTGTTATCTTAGCAAGGATGATAGCAAAATTTCGCGCCTTTTATTTTCGTGATTTTGTGCACATTTAATTTAATAATCCGCCCAATATATCATTTATACGCAATCAATTGTTTGGCCTAGCGCAAATATTTGATTTGAACCATAACTTCACGAATTAAGGTATTTCTTCTTCTCGGATAAAGCCAAACCCAGTTAAAAGTTATAATTTAAAAATACATCTCTACTTTTTTATTAGAATCACCATCTAACCGTACAAACACATGTTCTAACTATTACAAGAATTTAAAATGTCTTCATAACACTATTTCTCAAATATGTAAGATGTATAAAAAATGTAAAAAATTATACATAAATACGGATAGTAATTTTATGAAGTAAAAATATAGGCGGAATTTTTTTACTTCGAGAAGGGAAATTTTTACTCACCTATCGGATAATAAAAACATAGACAATTTGCAACAAAAATAATCGAAAACACCATTTTACTTATCATGACTCAGCATTACATATAAACAAAAATGGTAACTGTTGCTGCAGCACTATAAAAATGTAAACAAATCACTTGGAAGTTTTTGGAAAGTTTATCCGTCTTCGATAAAAATAACAACAATTACAGAATAGCTTTTAAATAACTGCCTGTTCAAGAAATCGAATTCTGTTTACTTTTTTATGCGAGTGAGAAAAAATATTTATTATGCGAGTAATTTATTTTGCGAATGATTCAAATTTTGCATGTGTATATTTTCGCGAATATTTGAAATGTAAGAAAATTCGCGGTTAAAATTTTCTAAAAGCAACATGGGAATTTTAAAAAGCTCTAATACAACATAAAATAAACGGAAAATAACTCTCTCGCCTTGCATATTTGATGATGTGGTTACACAGAACATAAATTTAAGACACGCGAAAATCAGCCTGTTTGTTTAAACCAACAGAACACAACTTTGTTGAGAAAATAATGCAATGTTTGGAAAAACTTCCAAAGTATATATAAAAATAAAACTTCTGCGTTGAAGGGTGAATATAACCATTGCGATTCCAAAACCGAATCAAACATGACGCAGTAGCACTGTTGCTTTTTAAAATAAATACTATTTCAAAATTATACAAAAAATATCACAAATGCTGCAATGCATAGAAGAATAGTGACTACAGTATTGTAATATATTAATCTGCGAAATTTTGGATCAAGATCTCCCTGTCGATACCAGTATATCTATAAAAATAACAAAAACATGTGATGAGAAAAAAATATCTCCAATAGATGGATAGGCCTTTATTCTATCAGGCACTTTTTACGCCGGCCTTAACTCCGCCACCACTACATTTGGGCGCCGCTGCCTACTGACAAAGAATACAAATGATTGAAGCAGAATTTGGTATGATTATAGAAAAAATGTTGATCACAACTTCTGTACTAGCTACTGTAATGTTTTTATTTAATAGTATGTTTATATGTTATTATAGTCTTAAAATCTGTTTTAATTTCTTAAGGTATATAACGTCTGAGTTTAAAAAGATGATCATACCTTTTACGCATGAATACGTGCTTAATATATGATATACTCAATAGGTTTTTCACAAAAAGGTTTTAAAAAAACAACGCCCTTTTTTTGCCTATACTATTTAAAATTGTGGGCGTTTTAACGGCAGTCAAAATGCGCCCGCACAAAATAACGCTAATTTGGGCCGGTGGAATAAAGGTCCAACAAAAATTAAAATTCAGTTTAAAAACAACAATAGTCTTTTCACAATATGTATGATGCAGAATCAATGATTTGTAAAGCATATTATTAAAAATAACATGACAGCTCCTTCTACTTACCAGTAAAATATTTGTGATACAATTCATCAGTATTGCTCCAGCTAGGAAGATATGTGGTACATTGAACTGAAGTATTGCTCCAATTATTGTGGCCTAAAAAAAGAATCAGTAAAGTTTCGTAACCTTCTTCTCTCAAGTATATTTTTCACACAATATGTCATGCCCAAGAAAAGTGCTTTGACACAATCTACCATTCTAATAGTCTTTCGCATAAAGTTTCACCAGTCGTTATTTTTTATCATTATTATTATTATTATTATTTTTTTTTTAGAGTCAAATTTAAGGAATTTTTTTATTTTTTTATATTTTTCAAAGAAATTTAGATTATTGAAGAAAATTTTAAAGGTAGAAAAATCCACTTAGGTATAAGAACAATATAGGTTGTTTAAGGCCTTTTGCTGATGTCAGCAGTGCATATACAAAACATTTTTGGCGAGACTGTGGACCCATTGACTGTAATGTGTAGAGCATAAAACGCTGATAAAGGTTTTTTAAAGGCGTTTCAACTCGTGCAATGTGAAAATAAAAATAGGAGAATATTAAAAAAGTTTTGATGGGAAATTTCAAAATTAAGGAGAATTAAGACGTTTAGAGGAGGCTTTGCAACCATATTACCCTAAATTACCATAACCCTAGGCAATTTAAATAAGTTGTTTATCAAAGTTAATTTTATTGGATAAATAGTTGTAAGAATTAGTGAATTTATGTTTTCATTTAGCAAAATATGTATATATGTATGTCTCTGTTAGATGGTCGTGCAAATGAGCATGCAAATTAACTGAGCATTTCCAAATTTGTGTGAAATTTAAATAGTTAAATTATCAGGCGTGATTTTATGGTAATCAAATAGACGCAATATTTTTAAACACAAACCTGTAATTCAATACATACTATTTTATAAGAAGCAAAAAAAAGAGGGAAACACGTTAGTACTTACCACAACAAAAACCACAGTTATAATTCCTAATGCATAGTTGATATATTTTTCCTAAAAAGAAAATACACACTATCTAAGAAAAGGCAAGCAATTTTTTAGTTTATTTCTGAAAAAATCTTTGACAAACGATTTCCGTGTTTACACGACTTACATAGAGAGCAATACTGGCTCCACAACAATAAACTTACTTAAACAAACAAACAGGGACAAGCAGGAAGTTAAGGCTGCCTTAGCTAACAGTTTGTCAACATCTTACACCTATGAAAGGATTTGGTGCTTATATTTCCAAACTTATAGTAAGGACATTTTTTTGACATAATTATCTCCCTGTTTAACCAACCACCTGTCTTATTTACGACATGATTTGAGGTGTTAAAAACAAAGAAAGACATATTTCCTGCATAAAACACAAATTAATTTTTTTATAAAAAAATCTTGAAGTACCGTATTATTTAGATTAGTCATGTTTGAGAATGAACTGCAGTGTTTATTATTGCAGCTACTTTTATAAGTAACATCAGTAATACTGTTGTGAACCCCTCTACTGTTATTTTTGACATTGTAGGTTTATGAAACCCATTCAGTACAATTCTCAAACAATTGTTTTGTTGTTTTATGTTATGTTGGCAATATGACTGTTCACATTTTTAATTTCAGAAACATAAAAAGAAACTTATATAATCTTCTTGATATCTCCTCATAAAGTGAGTCTTACTTCCTTAGATGGTTACATGTTAAATATGTATGTAAGCAAATTTAAAATTTTCAAAAATAGTATCACTTTTGATCAGACGCCAACCCGGCCGGTATAGACGAATGTATAAAAAGAAAGTACCCCGGGAGTAAACTCACTTAAGTGTACTCAGCAATAAATAGAATTAACCAACGTTGATCAATGAAAAGTATAATATTTTGATACTACACATGATTAAATATGTAGTTTAATCTAACATTTAAAGGGGGCGTCATTGATCTAGCATTCAAATTATAGACCTTGGTTAGTCACGCGGTTCAAGGTATATTTTAAGCAGATATGACTGGGATATGCTTAAACAAAAAATGAAAAAAAGGCTCAGTATATGCTTATGATATGCCTATTAATTTGCTTAATCATGCAAATGTTCAGTGCCTGGAAAGTTTTACATGAAATATGCTATACCAATTAAGGGTACTGTAAGGTCTTTGAGTATGATTGTTATAATTGTGAAATTTCCCAAGAAGTCTTAGTTTATTATGGTATAAAAAAATTTACGTGAAATTTTTTCCTTTTCACGCAATTAAGAAAAAATCTAAAAGCACAAAGCCAGTTACAGTGCCAAAAGTCCTGGGAACTAAGTTATCAAATTAATGCCCTCTTGTTCAGCACAATTTCGCCTAAAATATGCTGCCATATTTTCCTTTTTAAATGCGTTGCTCATTTTTTAAGACGAAAAACATCTTTTTTTTCTTTGTAACTTCTCATTTTTGAGTTCCGGGGGCAATAACTTTGAAATAAAATTTTTTTTTTAAAAAATGTGGTAGCATATTTTAGCCCCAGGTGTCATACTCAATGTAGACATTATTTTCAAATTGTTATTAAAGATGGCGGCAAATGAAATTAGTCAAGAGGAAATAATGGGGAGAATGTTGCAAGAAATGAGAAATTATACGATAATGACAATAATTTTTCTCAACTGTGCTGAAAGTGTTTGTGTTCGTTTTGATAAAAGCATGCTGATAGATTGATCATTGCACAATAAACACATGGTGTGTCTGCTATGAGAAAAAAAACATTTTCCTAATTTTAACCCATTTATAAAAATGATAACGCTTAGTTTGTTATATCGTTAGAAAGCTAAGGTTTTGTTTTATAAGAAGCTATATACAAAAAAATTTTTGGGGGGCGATTTTTTAAAAAAAAGACATTACTGTATCCTTAAATTAATTTTCCATTTGTTATGTTAAATGTTAGATTTATATATATTTAAAAAATATAATGACAAGTTCACTCTTATTGTTTAATGATCGCTTACTAATTATTTTCCAAAGAACTCAGCAATTTTATTTGTTTTTATATACTTTCAATACACTTTTCTCACTTGAGAAATTCCTTTAATAAATTGCCACAAACTACCAATGTTTTGTTCTGTTAATGAGGAGATTATATCAAAGACAATGCTGAACTTATAAGGCTGTACATCAAAAGCAAGCTAGACTTTCCAACTCTTCCCTCTTTAATATCAGGAGTTTTTCTTAGTTTGGTAGTCTCTTAGTTTAGAGAAAGCTTTTGATAGAGTGCCACGTAAAGTTATTTGGTGGGCTATGAGAAAATTAGGTGTGGATGAGTGGCTAGTTACGATGGTACAGTCTATGTACAGCAATGCTAGAAGTCGTGTCAGGATTAACGATTCACTTAGTGATGAATTTAGTGTAAATGTTGGTGTACATCAGGGTTCTGTACTTAGTCCTTTGTTGTTTGTTCTAGTCTTAGAAGCGCTGTCGATGGAGTTCAGAACAGGTTGTCCATGGGAGTTATTGTATGCAGATGATTTGGTTCTCATAGCAGAGTCGATGGAAGAATTAGTTGAAAAGTTTGAGAAGTGGAAGAAAGGACTAGAAGAGAAAGGGCTAAAGCTAAACACAGCAAAAATCTAAAGTCATGATTAGTAGCATTGCAGCCAAGTGTGACCTTGTAGTTGGAAAGTGGCCTTGTGGAGTTTGCAGGAAAGGGGTTGGTAGTAACTCAATTTTTTGTCAGACTTGCAAGCATTGGGTACATAAGAAGTGCAGTAGTATTAGTGGAAGGTTAAGAGCTGACATTCAGTTTGTATGCAAGCGTTGCAAAGGTGAGATTATAGAGAATGAAGTATTTCCAGCTTTAATGATGTAAAAAATATGAACTGCATTGGCTTCCGGTGTTTTCTTTTTAAATATTTTTTTGTTTTATTACAAGTTTTTAATCTTTATTTTTTTAAAGATTGAATTTTTATACAGAATTAAAAATAGTTACACTTCAGTAAGCTAAGTACTGCTATAAATGTGTGTCATGTCTTCCCATTTTAAAACTGGGCAGAATTTTTATTAGCATTTTCAACCAGGATACAGCATTCCAGAACGGGTCAAGCTTTTAAAATCAAATATCCCGTTTACAAACAAAATACATTTTTAGTCAGGTTAAAACAACACTAATACTGTCTGTATATACATTATAATAGCTCATACATACTATCAGTATGAAAGCAATGTTTTTTTTTATGTTTGACTTTGGGGACGTCTTTTTTTACCACAAATATTCCAAAGGTACAAAAAGCCAAAAACTTAACAAAATGATAGTCCAAGAATTTTCTGAGCCGACGATAATTGATAATTATACAGCCTGTACCATAAACTGAAGTTATTGCACTTGCCCCAAACTTGTTGAAGGAAGTGCAGATCTCTGCTCACACCTGTCCACCATCCCTGGTTGTTATGTAGTGGCATTTTCTGGTTCTCAATTTAATATGTTTGTTTAAGTTAAGGTGACCAGAATACCAAAATATAACACCGAAATGAGTTTAAAAATTAACATTGTTGCTACATTGCTAACTTTTATCCCTGGATCTGGGAAAACCTTATTTCACCTATCATGTCAGTCAGGGAAAACTGCTGAACACAAGATCCCGCAATCAAGGTTTCCTGGTGACTTATTCTAACCCTGGTTATTTTATTTCAATTGTGAAAAACCTTTTATTCAGTGTCTGAAACAAGCTAACCGAAGGCGTTAAGGTAATAATCTACTATATTCCAAGCAATACTTTAAAATGTGTGTTTTCAGTAAGGTTTTCATATGTGCAAGCTTATGGGTTGCTTTTACAATCTACAACTTAAGCAATACAGCTATATGACTTTTCTTTGCATCATGACAAGTTTATGTTCTGGGTTAGTACATGCAACTACTA
The DNA here is from genome assembly GCA_030067915.1 of Hydractinia echinata. Classification (NCBI taxonomy): domain Eukaryota; kingdom Metazoa; phylum Cnidaria; class Hydrozoa; order Anthoathecata; family Hydractiniidae; genus Hydractinia; species Hydractinia echinata. Next base: position 343,815 of record JASGCC010000135.1, read on the forward strand.
AATAACGTTTAGTACTTATTAAATAAATTTTGGTAATTTCGTGTACTTGTATATAATGTATTGTTTTAAATTTTGTATTTTCAGGAGGTCCACATCAGTTTTTAAACTGCCATTGTAATTAACCTTCTTTAACAAATAAATTATCTATCTATCTATCTAAGGTATATATACTGCGATGGATGTGAGAAATCAAAAAGGGGGTCTTCGGTCAACACATCCTTGGACAATGAGTTTGATTTGGTTCTGTATATATAACACTACTGGCAAAACAACTTTATGGCAACTTGTGGCGCTGTAGATTAGTGGTTATAGCTCTTGTACTCTGTGCGGGAGACCGGGGTTCGATTCCTCTTGACGGCGATTCAACATGGGCGAGTGAATGTTACCATAGCCCCGGGTTAACCCAAGCCATGTGAGGGAAATTGGGGAGATGGCACACCGTGTGGGCCGTTGGATGTTGCCGGGAGTTGTCTAGTAGAGTGCGGGCCCTAATTGGGTCTGTGTAGCTCAAAATGAGCATTAAATACTCTAGGACTCTCCATCTAAGCCATGGCCCCTCCTGGAAATAATAGACAGGGTACATCCCTCAATATTTGTGAGGCTAGCCATGTAAAATATGCACATCCATCTATCTATCTATCCATACCAGATAGGACATTTGCCATATATACTATTTTAAAAGTAATAAAAGAAAACAAAGTATTTCAGAAAATTGTTTCAGTTAATTTTTAAAAATATTCAAAGGAATGATATATACATTGAAAACAGAAATTCAAAATTTTCACTTCAACTTTGATGGATTTTGCTATCACGTACCACTTACGACGGGGCACCATATTGATAAATACCATAATTGAGGGATCCCTCTCGTTTATCCGTTTTCTCAACAATATATAGCTAGCTATCTATCAAATCAGGAGAGTCAGAATGCTATTATCAAAATTTGCAGTTTTCTCTGTAATGTGGATGACTTTATTTCTTTCTCTAATCAACATAAGGATGGCATGTCCATAAGTCTTACAAAATAAAAATATCATTTTTTCCAGATTTAACAACAAAAGAACAATTTCTTACTCTGTTACTAGATTCTCCAAACAATGGCCTATCAAGGCCACCATAGGACTGATAAGACTGGTCCATTATGGGTGATTTCATTGGGAGCAACTAATGACCATAAATCGGCTGCTAGCAGCAAACAAAAATAACAATATGCACCTCCCACTTTAAACAACGTGGAATTTTAACCTTTTAAATTTCTGCAACACTTCTTCTGATATCGCCTTGACGTGAAAAAACAAACGTCCGAATAAAAATTGAAAAGAACATATAATCTTTAGTAAACTAACACCAAATCACCAAATATTTCCAACTAAACGTGGGATATTCATGCCAAGGACTTGATTTCACAACGACACCGGCTACCATTTTGAATTATGAAGGAGAGCATTCTGGTTGTAAATAATACCGTACATTTCTGAGAAATGCATCCCTCCTCCGGTGTCAATTTAGCGATTTTCCACGATATTTCTGTTTCCTGGGGAAGTGAATCAGGCAAGGTCAAGTTTCAGCTTTCAGCGAAAATATTCGCCATATACCTTGGACAAAAAATCAGCTGGGGAAATGACGAATTTTTTGACGAGTGGCGAATAATTTCCCGCGACTAAAAAGTTTTTCCTAACGAACACGACAAATAATGTTCCTTGGAGACATGTTATGAAAGCTTTTGGAACCTACGAAAACGGAGCTATTCTCCCCAAAAAACGGAAGAAACCAACCGCAGAGATACACGGCTTTATTGTTGAAAAAGATTCAACAGAAAACACACTTTTTATGGAGCATACACGTTATAAGCTGGCTAAAATATAAAAAATATTAGTCATATAATAAACATACCATAACCGTGAGAAAACGTCAAGCATATTATCTTAGGTTTGTTACACTTTTCCTGTAACGATTGTTTCACAGTTTTTAAGACAGGTTGTGGTTTCTGAGAAAAAAAATTAACGTTACGCATGTTGCAACAACTTCATTTATTTATGCATCTGCAGAGCTTTCGATAAAATGAACTGAAGACCTAGCTTACATTGGAAATTTCTAGGTTAACTCCGTTCGGGTCATGACAGGCGAGTATAATCGGTGTAATCGGTGGCTCACAGTTGTGGGATCAAGTGACTGAATCCCGCTCGCTGCCAGGCAGTGTGTTAGCGTTGCATAAAGTAGCACCACTTCGATTGCAGTATCATGATTACGGGATTACTTTCGGGATTACTCGAACTACAACCCGACAAATCTAATTAACGAACTTAAAGTTGTCGACTGGTCAGTCATTTATAACACCGATAACTTAAACTCTGCCGTGTCCCGATTAAACGAGATTTTAGATCAAACTTTTAAGCGCCACGCTCCTTTTATAAAAAAACGTCTTAAAGGTAGACCACGCCCTTGGCTTGATAATGAAACTAAATCTGTTATGAATAATCGGGATCAAGTATTACGCAGAGCCAGACGATCGAAAACCGTAAATGACTGGAACGTATACAAGACTTTACGGAATCGTTGTAACAACTTAATGAAGTATGCAAAGAGCAAATTCAATAGAAATCTTCTCGAGGATAACAAAATCAATCCAAAAAAGTTCTGGGCGACTATCAAAGGGGTTTACCCTACAAAAGTATCACCTGACTCAACTGCGTCAAAACACAATAGCGAATCACACGTTGAAATATTCTCTAATCACTACGCCACTGTCATCAATCATTTAAAACGAAAAGCTATTCACTTATGTAACCTTGTCTGGAGATCACCAACAAGTATTCTACCTCGTACATTAAAATCATTTAAGTTCCAATCAGTAACCGAGGAGTCTATTTTAAGACATCTTAAAGAACTTAAACGTGGTAAATCGCCGGGATTGGATCAAATTCCTCCAAACCTCTTGAAAGATTCTGCGAATGCCATATATCAACCAATCTCATATATTATTAATCTCTCTCTTATTCAATCGGAGATTCCATTGGTCTGGAAGAAAGCCAAAGTTACACCGGTATTTAAAACAGGTGATGTCAATAACCCAGACAACTACAGACCTATTTCGGTACTCCCGATTCTGTCCAAAATACTGTAAAGAACAGTGCATACCCAGCTTTCTGATTCCCTCGAAAATGAAAACCTACTATCTGACTTCCAATTTGGATTCCGTCCAAACAGATCAACGGAGCTTGCATCCACTCTTTTTATTGACAACATCAGGCGTGAAGTAGATAATGGAAAACTAGTGGGTTCCGTTTTCATGGATCTTTCACGTGCCTTTGACACCATAAGTCATAGTCAACTTCTAAATAAACTCAAAGCATATGGTGTCAGAGATAATGAACTGAAGTGGTTTACTAACTACCTATTTAACCGCACGCAACTCGTTGAAATCAACGGTATTCTATTTTTGGAGCAACCTGTTTTTACTGGTGTCCCTCAAGGGTCGATATTGGGACCTTTGTTGTTTATCGTATTTTTTAACGATATTGTAGACTGTCTGCATCACTCTAGAATTATTTTATATGCAGATGATGCAGTAATTTATCATGCTAACAAAAATATCCACTTTATAGAAGAAAGCCTCAATGATGATTTCTTACGTATTGCAGACTTTCTCGATAAAAACGAACTCGTCATTAATCTTAAAAGGGGCAAAACCGAATCCTTATTGTTTGGAACTGCGAAAAGAATTAGCCAAACAAATAAAACTTTGGAGGTTAAGTATCGATCAACGACCATGTTGAATGCCTGTGAGTATAAGTACTTGGGTAATCTTGTGGATCCAAACCTGTGAATGATAATTTTGAAAGTAGATATCGAAAAGCATCTAACAGATTGCAACTCCTTAATAAATTACGACAATATGTCACGAAATCTGTTTCAGTCATGATATATAATACAATGATTGTGCCAAGTGGTACATTAAATTTAAATCTGAATCGTTCACAAAGATCAAAATTGGAGTCAATTGAAAATAGAGCGCGTAATATTACAGAAACCGATAATTTGACACCCATCCAAAATCGGATTGAAAAACGAGCAAATATAGTTGTTAGACAATCGCTGATTGAAAAACGAGCAAATATAAATGTTAGACAATCGCTGATTGAAAAACGAGCAAATATAGTTGTTAGACAATCGCTGATTGAAAAACGAGCAAATATAGTTGTTAGACAATCGCTTGATCAAACATTGTGTAGCACTCGTATTTTGAGATAAATCGTCACGCAAAAGAAACTCGGAATCAGAACTTCCAAATCAAATTACCTAAAGTTAAACTAGAGTTTACGAGAAAATCGTTCTACTTCTCAGGCGCAAAATTATATAACGCCTTACCAATTGACATTCGGAAGGAAAAATCTATCGTTATCTACAAGAAACTCCTGAAGAATTTTTATTGTAAATAAAAATAAACTTGTAAATATTTAAATTAATCTGTGACCTTCCTGTTACATTGATAGTCCAGTCTAATTGTCTAATTGTCCATGCTGCTGGGAGTTCACAGTATCCATTCATCTTTTCTTTTTTTCTTTTTTTTTTTTTTTCAGTTCAACTTTCTCTTTTTCCTTTTTCTTTTTTCTTTAACGCAGGACATAAATTAATAGCAGTATATACTTAAATACTGAATTGTACATATCCTGGGTAAAGATTCATGAATAATAATAGCTAGTAATAATGTTTTCGCAAAAAATAACTAAAATTCGCTAAAAATTTATCGTTTATCATGTTGAATAGGTCTAACTTAAATATTTGATTCTTAGAAAGATACATAAACGTTATGTTCATAGTTTTTTCTGATATGTTTAGCTGCTCAATCATCAAGTCTTACGGTTTGTTCAGGAAACTGGGAACAAGGTTGTATGATCATCGAATCAAACAAGCGAATGGACTATAAAAACAATCGTGATCGCAGCGCTTGCTTTCTCTTTATGAAGCGAGAATGTCAATATGTGCAAGTCTGATGTTGGAACAGAAGGTCAGGGGACAAAGTGGCATAAAAAGATGGTGACGACGGAGGCGCGCCGTCTTATTAGAATTTGTAAGAAGAAAATCCGTTAGAATGTCAATGAGATCAGATCGGAGAATCAAGTCAAAAACAACCTGGCTACCGGTATTTCTAATCGTAGTGGCGAATAAGAGCTGGAAACACCCAATCGATAAAAACTTAAAAATAAAATAAAAAAGGTATAAATTAATAATTGTTTTCTATCAAAAAGTTTTTACAAAATATATCAAATATACCTATTCATAACAAATAATTATAATCTTGAGATTAGTGAACAGCCTAGTTCAACAGATTTTGAGAGAATAAAATTTCGCGATGAAGCCATTTCAGTTTTTTTTTCACAGTGCGTAACTTTCGCGTTTTAGGCCAAATATCGCAAACGTTTTGTTGCTTGAAGTAGTGACTTGATTGATGTCACTTTAAAACATCGTTACCTAATAAAAATCTCAGAGATTGGTAACTCAGACCGACTACACCTTTATGAACACTATGGAGATAAAACAATTAATGTTTACAAAATGAAAGTAGCTCTGATCATATATACTCTAAGAAAAGTGAAAACGAATTAAAGGGCGAAGTATTTCTTTTGTGGTTCACTTGTAACCCGAATGTTTTACTTGCATAGCTTTTCCATGAACCGTAAAATTTCAAATCACATTTAAGAGAGAAAAACAGTTTATTCGTATTAAAAAAAAACTAAGACGGAAAAAACTCTATTCATTATGTAGATGAGATGACAAATTTTATAAATTTTATATTTCCCACACAGTAGAGCGGTCATTTATTATGTCGGCACCAGTCTCCCTTAACACGTGTAATTGTTCATTTCTTAAGTTATTATAGACACAATATGGACATGCCATGGGTATTCGAATATCCGCTGCTTTGTAGAATTTCGCCATCGCTTCCGCAGTATTAACTAAAGATTCAGGTAACTCGTTCATCCGCGATTGAAACTCTGGAATCACTGTTTCTAACATGTAATATCGAGGCAAATTATGATTGCAAGTGAACACTGTTGAATCAGGCTCATCTATACTAAGTTGTTTGTACGACTTGTTTTCATGTGCGTCCATATCAGACTGAACTTGATGAGCTATCGAAGCAGCTGCTAGAGTTGCAGCAACAGCGTTCGATAAACTAATGTACGGTTTGATGCTCAAGATCTTTCGTTTGTGTTCAATTATTTCTTTCAACATTTCATCTCTACTCAGTGTAGTTTCCTCGACCGGTGCGGACAAACACATATCAGTATAACCAATCACATCTTGATCTTCCGAACTTGATAGGAAATTATACCAATTACTTCCGGAATCCATCTGTGTAATCACTTGTGAGAGCATGTCGATAAAAAACGTATCAGAAAACTTTTCGAATAATGCGTTTTGTTTTGTCACGTGATACAACGCAAATCGTAATGTCGGAGACGAGACATTGTCTGGAGTACCAAGGTACCTACAATAAAGAGGAGAAGTTGAAAGGGACGAAAAGAAACTATATTTTGACACGTGCATCAATTAAATGGTCTTGAATAAGCGAGCACATGCTTGAATAAGCGAGCAAATGCTTAAATAAGCGAGAAAGATACAATTTCGTGGAAAAAAAATAAAACCAAAAAAAGGAACTTTATTAAGATTACGTTTTAGGATGTATTGTTTTAAAACTCCCAAACATTAAAATATTTTGTTTTGTTTGTTGTCATATAAACAAGCTACTTCATCACTTCCTCTTCAAATAAGCACCAGTCTAGAACTACGAACATTTTTAAGCGTCTGGGCGATGAATTACGACAGTGAAACCAAGCAACATCAATCCCTGTAAATATAACGAAAATAAAACGCACATACCCAAAAAACACTATAGTGTAGAGAGGGCACAATGATTCCAAATGCTTTCGAAGCAAATCTTCTAAACGACGGAAATTGAAATCTTCTTTCCTCCAGTATTGAAGTATCTAAATAGTTAAACACAAAAGATAAACATAGAAATAGACACTACCCTAAATATTTTATTATATTTTAAAGCTAGGATCACATCGTACGAAAATTGTTATTAGAATTGAAATGGTTCATCTCGTCAGCCGGTTAAACGGTGCCGATTAACTCTAACTGATTTATCTTTTGGTAAGAATTTTTTTCTGTCAAAGAAACTCGCTTAACCAGCAAAACTAACTACAAACATAATACGTACTGCATTTAAACAAGTCACCATGGCAACAAGGCTGCAATCTTCTTCCAAATCTTCACTTAAACGATCTTCAAATTTGCTAAAATAATCAAGTCTCTATATTTCCATAGAATTAAAACATTCATTCGAAACTTTTTACATCTTTTTGGACAACACAGAGAAGCTTCATCTAAATAAAATTTCTTATGACCCAGCATGTAATTGATTACGTAATGCGACCACAGTGACGTCATAAAACTAATCAGTCACATTGTGGTCAGTGGTTGAAGTTAGTTTATATCCGCTAGAATGTTGATTACCTGTCCTGGAACAAAATATCTTACGCTTTATATAAGCATTACTTCGATGAGCAATCATGCAGTAATGAGTATGTGTAGATAGCTGTTTAAGTCAAACGCAATTGTCTGTCAAAGACTATTAAAATATTCCTAGAATCCATATAAGGAATTGTTAATATTCAAAACGAGGCTGTAGGTGTTGCTATTTCAATCCTTTTAATCAGGTGGTGAATATTAAAAGACCTGCATTTTACAAGCAGTAAAGAAAGAAAACCAGCTAAATTCGCGTTTCATCGCAGAGGAAGAACTTGTAAGGACGACATTTACAGCAAAAAGATAAAGAGAGAAAAAAAAGAAAACAATGAAATTGAAGAGCGTACTTTAGAAAATCAGCTACAACCAGAAACATCTTTTCAAAATATGAATACTGGTCTATGACGTCATGTGAATTGCTTCTGTAATAGTTCTGTATGGATTGTGCTCGATGCACGACAGCCTGAAATATAAACCAATTGAATTCCTTTAGTAACAATGGAAAATATTGGGGTGAAATTATTTCGTAATCACTCTTTTATCTAAAATATGTTTTTGTCATCCAAAAATTTCCTCCAAATTTTTCTTAAAAACATGTAGTTCGTAGTACTAATATTGGATAACTTAGATCCTAAGCAATTGCGTATGGACGTGTTTGTCAGAGTATCGACATAAACACCAAAAATGTAATACAATAATTTGAATTACCTTGTCCCATTTCTCGTCTAGTTCATAACAAAACGATAAAACAAACCATTGCTTCGTATGAAGTGCATACCTGAATGAAAAAAGCATAAAAATGGGAAGAAATATCACGTGTAAGTATTGTTTACCAAGAAGTAACCATAAGCCTGCAAGATAACAAACCTCTTAAACAGCTAGACGTAACCTTTAATAAACTTACTGTCCCACGCAGTCAAGATCATACAATCCCTTCAGTTTGCTTAAGGATACCAATACAGCTTCACAACTGTACGGAGCTTGGTCGTGACCTGTCAAAACAACAAACACTTGGTGTAATAGCCGAGAGGTAAAAATATGACAGGTAAAAATGGTTATCTTAAGATGCAAACAAAGACAAGTCACAGCCTAGTAAAAACACCAACGAAGGAGTCATGTTACTCACCCACTGTGGATAAATCTGGCAAATCATAATTTTGGTCGAACATGAATTCTCGTTTTAAACTCTAAAATATGAAATCCGAAAAGACGAACATTAATAACAGTTTGATTGCACAGATGTGCAGAGGGTACTGAAGGTCTGCTCCCAGTGCGTAACTCATAACTGACTCCAGCTACACAAGCGAATGTGACAATATGAATTATTTTGCTCAGCGCTTATCATGAGAGGAGGGTTCGACTGAATAGGTATTTAGTCGAGCGATTGTTATCACCGTAAAGTTTCAGTAGCCTAAGTGGAATCCTTAAAAGAGTACACTATAATCTTCCCATATAAGGACCCTCATAGACAATAGTACCTAAACTGTAGAGGTTAACTGGGCCAAGCCACACCTAAATTTGCTTCCTTATCCTAAAGATTAGTAGGTAAACAAACTGAAAGTAATAAAGATTTCATTTCCGTACCTGGGTGGAATCAATACTGACTTGATCAAAATGTATAGGCAGACCAGGAACTGGTGTTGGTGCCAACACGGAGAAGACAGATCTTCTTGCTACCGAGGAGGTGGGTGCAGCATCGTTCTCTATTCCAATCTTTAAAAAGGAATTTTTATTATTAGTTACATTTAGCAGAGACAAAGCACTACTTCTTTGAATGAATCAGTCCCTCGTAACTTTCTGTCTCATAAGCGACAAAGAAATATCTGGAAACATTATTCCTATCCTTGTTTTATATCTCAGATACGAATGCAACGTAATGAAATTTACACTTCAGTATAAAATGTAGACGGCACATCCGTGTATGCATTTTCTACTGACCCGATCGATCCTCCGATCATAACGAAAACGAACTCACTACAATATGTTAGCGACACACGTATGTTAGCGACACACGTATGTTAGCGACACACGCACTACGTTAGCGACACACGTAATATGTTAGCGACACACGCGCTACGTTAGCGACACACGCAATACGATAGCGACACACGCACCATGTTAGTGACACACGCAAAATGTTAGCGACACACGCGGAGAGCTTATCCCACTAAGTAGAAAGATTTTTGGAACAAAAAACTCACCAAACCACCATCTGATCTTCCCCATGCTAACACTTGATCTTCGCTATCTACACACAGCGAAAATTCACTACCAGCTGCAACACCAACAACAGATCGACGAGATAGTGCTTTCACAAGACGAGGTGCGGGCTAAATGAAGGAGCAACCACATAAAAAATATAAGTGCAATAGGACGATCCAGTGAGTACGTAATTTAATAGACAAATATTTAACCAAGACGTTTCTGGTGTCATATAGTATATTAAAAAAGTTTCCTTCGCTATTCTATTAACCCTAAAAAACAGGTCCAGCAAATATTCGGGCAAAAACAGGTAAACAAAACAGCAACAACGTTAAACATCCGTATCCCCTTAGGAGTAGGTTGTCATCCGCATGTTTTAGAAAGAGAATACATTGGGCTGCCCAACGGCACCAAACATGAACCATCTAGGTCTCCTCCTCTGTATCAATCTAAAAAAGGGATCTTTTAAAAAAAAAACAGGCTGTCCTTTGTGGGTTAAATTAAGAAAATTTTACAACAAGAAAATTTGTACGAACTTGACAACTGTTTCCATAGCAACATGACGTACACCAAAACAATACCTGTTCGATTTTATTGTAGTGTCCTAATTGTCCACAGTCATTGCATCCCCACGTGTAGACATAATTCATTGACGTCAATGCCATGTAATGCCAATTACCACAAATCAACTAAAAATAGAAAATGACTTATCCTTCAAGAAAGTAAAAAAGTCAGTCAGTTCTTCGCCTTACACAAGAAAAAAGAATACGAGATTTTATTAGAGTTGGAGCTAGAAATAGTGGGTTCATTTTTGCTCACTGTGTATAGCAAACTACATCTCCTTACAGCTGGGGCAAGGGATATGGGGACAAGGGGACTGGGGACAAGGGGACTGGGAAAAAGGGGGCTGGCGAAAAGGGGACTGGGGACAAGGGGACTGGGGACACTTTAAACCAAAAACACTGATAGTCACACGATAGAAGATTTCATTTTAAGGGTCTGAGATCAAAAAACAACAACAGTTAATTTTGAGAGGATCTTGTTATGAATTACTGAGATCCACGTAAAACTGAATACAAATTTGTAACACGTGATGAAAACAACAGAGACCTGGATAATAGGTTGTTGCAATTTAAAAGGTAAATCTTCTGGTAGATAACGATGACTAATATCTGTTGTATTGCTCGCCATTTGACGTCCATAGCTTGCACTTTCAGCTTTCTAGAAAGAAAAACACCTTGTTGGCATGAATTGTTAAAACGCAACATGGAAAGAAAGCACCATACAAAGATTAGTGTGCTTCAAAAAAATCGAACACGCTCCATTGTAGGGAGTTACGGCATAAATAATACTATTACTTCCCCACATGGATCTATAGACAACAACACCTAATTTTATTTGTTTGGTTCACGGCATTAGTTTTTATGTCAAAGACATGTCTAGCAAAATAAAAAAATTACAAAAATGCTTACACCACAAATATGGAATTGATGATAATTTCTTCCCCAACAGAAAATTGTTTGGTCTTCAGAAACAGCTAGCTGAAAAAAATAAGTATATTTTAGTGGTACATGATAACTTTATATTGTGAGACTTTCTTTTTATTTCAATTTTTTACTGTTTAAGAATTGACCAGTCATACATACAAATAGGGTATAGAACACATAAAGTGTGCAAATGTTGAATACAAATCACTTATAGCACAATACCAGTAATTGTTAGTACATGGGAATAAGAGAATTTATATAGAAAACCACAAGGTGGATGAAAATCAACAAAACTCTGTTTCGACCACTCACAGTTTCAAATGATCCACAAGCGATTAAATAAATGGAATCGTGCGCCAAAGACTCTACTAGCTGCGGTGTAGTCCTTTTAGTATTCACACCTATACCAAGTTGACCATATAAACCTTAATAAAAAAATGTGTAGTATCTAGTACACTATTGGTTGGTGAAATCTATGAGTCATTTGCTGAGACAGAGAGAGAACTCAATACTAGAACGTATTATTAATGACAAGATTTTACATCATCATATTGCAGGAAATAAACACATACCAGCACCAAATGTAAACACTTGACCCTGAACAGAAAAAAACAATTAAAATAATGTCAATAAAGCTCTTTTTTTGGTAAATTTTTATATTATTTTTTTTGCGATTATCTGGTTTTGTTTTGTTGTCATTGCAATCTTGTGTTGCTATGGAAGAAAGTGCGTTACCATGGTAGAAAGTAAACAAAACTTACTCTACTAGTTAAAACTGCTGAATGGGCGTAACCGCCTGCTATTTGGATAACTCGATGACCTTTAAGTAGATGAATAAACTGTGGTATGACTTGGTTTTCATTGCTTTTTAAACCAAGTTGGCCATGCACACCCCATCCCCATGAAAAGGCTTTGTAATCTGTTGTTACAGCTAACGAATGGTATTGCCCGCATACAATAGAATTGACTTGTTTACTGCTCAGATCAGATAATAAGACAGGTCGACTTCGTTTTCGTGTATCCCCAACACCAAGCTAAAATTAATGGAGGAAGAATTGAGATTAAATGCTGTTCTTACCATAGGTTGATATTCACCAACTAAACACTACTTCTACACAAACATCTCCCATGACTTAGAAACAGGCAACAAGGATACTGTTACTAACCTGTCCATGCTTATTTGCCCCCCATGCAAATACCTAAATCGAAATAAAAACGATTCACAATATCGCCATCTTGGCTTGCGTACAATGAGAAACTTTTAAAAACCTTCGACAAGGTAACTGCTAAGTCATTAGTCTGATAAAAAAAGGATTGAAAACATGGATACCCCTTCTTGACACAATGCTATTGTATGTAATGCTCCACAAGCCACTGACAAAACTTGAATACTAAAAAAAGAGAATGTAAAAAGTCGTCAGAAATAAAGTTTCGATGTGACAAACTTTCATATAAAAAGTCGTCAGAAATATCATCTGTCCACAATTTGCACTGAAACATTTTAAAACAAACATCTAAAAATTTAAGACTCAAGAAGTTTCAAGTAAAAAACGTAAATAAAAATTATTCCAAATCTATATAATATGTAATTCTAGTAAAGTGTTCTTCCCCATGACATTAATATAAAATTTTATGATTATGATACGTCTTGTATGTTACATTCGTTTTTATTCATCAATAAAATTATTTCATTCTCCTCCAATTTTGGCCCCGTCTTCATGTTATTCTTCACGTTAGTAGACCCAATTCACAAAAATGCACCATCTATAGGGTTAAACCTCAAAAAGTAAGTGATGTCTAGTAAAGAATACTTTAAACAGTATGAAGATGATGTTACAGAAATAAATTTTTCCTACTCTTGTGAACTTTTTAAAGAATTATATAAAATATTATAAAAATGGTGTAGCTCTTAGTTTAACACTTCTTGTGTGACAAACAGTCACGCAGGCAGGAATTGAAATTTCTAGATTACACAAACACAAGATGTAGGTTCAATCATTTGAAACTTAACGTTTCTGTTAGATTTATTGCTGGTTCTACATTGGAACACTAGGCATGCTGTCACAAGATGATAACAGAGATTCTCATAAGTATATCATGAGTGTATATTACTAGTGACGTAATAGTCAGTGTTCTTAATAGGGAAGAAATCACCAAGAAAACTGAATGGAAGCATAGGCTTAAATTTTATTTCAAATTATAAAATCAGTATTACATATTGAAAATGAGAATTTGCTTTCTTTGTAACTTACGGTACCGCTGCAAAACCATAACAAGTTTTTTTGCTGTGGAAATCTAAGTCTGTAGTGCAGATTAAAGAGTTATTTCTTGGACACATTCACCCAGCATATATGACGCAAATCGTCTCTGAATCGGTGCGTGTTAATATTATGATGGATGCTAAGGTGAGATGAAACATGCAGTTGTCATATCTGCAAACTGGTGAGTTTAATGAAAACATACCCGTGCATGTGAAGACTCTCTACTCTCATTGGTTGACTGATGGACCGTTCTTCAACGAGATCACCGTGACCTAATCTAAACAAGAATTTTGTAGCACATGAAAGTCCATCTGTCAAGTTAAGAATGGTTCAAAACTCTTGCTTAAGGTGGATTCTTCCACATGGTAACTAGATTGCCAAAAACAGAAATAAGATGAAATACAGAATTAAATTCCTGCCCTGGGCTAATAAATGCAGGACATAAGTTCATACACCCGAATTAATTATTTCTCTTTCTTTATTTAGCAATTGTTTATTTCCTTAAGATTATTAGTTCTAATACAAAATAAAAAATAAATCAGCACTATTCCAAAACATTTCTTTCTAGTTATTCAAGCATTTCCAAAAACCCCATAGCGTACCTTCCAAAGCTTGCTCTTCCCCACGTGTACAATTCTTTATCACCTGTCACAAATGCAAGATGGTGACGTCCACACGCCACCTTAACACGCGACATCTCTGATACAAGCAGCTCGTTGCTACCCATACTATCCGACTAAAAACCAAAAAAATAAGCTTTACCCTACCAACTGCGAAATAGATATTTGATTTAGGACAAGGTCATCATCATCATCATTCATCATTCTCGGCTTAACGTCCGTTTTCCATGCTAGCATGGGTTGGACGGGGTATATTAATGACCCTCTTCCAATCTGATCTAGACTGTGTTAGATCTAAACTCAACTTCCTCTGTATCAAGTCTGTCCTTATAACCTCCTGCCAAGTCTTTCTCGGTCTGCCTCTGGGCTTTGCCCCAGGAACTATCAAGTCTCTACACTTTCTTACCCAATTATCCTCCTCCATTCTTTCCAAGTGCCCCAGCCAATTCAATCTTCTTATCTGGATAACATCTTTAATTCTACGGAGACTTAGCCTGCTTCTTAGCTCATCTGAACTCTTTCTGTCTCTCAGACTGGCGTTACACATCCATCTAACCATTCTCATATTATTCATTGTAAAAGACATAACCGCAACAAATCTTACACTTACACGCATGTATATTGAATTTGACCAGCTTAATTGGCCAGAAAGATGTCTTGAAATCAACTTTCTGAAAATAAACACACAAGAATCGTATAAAAAGTTTATAGTTCACTTCCACTATTGTGCTGAAAAAAAACAGAAGCAAATTTTGTTCCTGGCAGTTGCAAAAGTAATGTCTTCTGAAGAAACTTTAGCCAGTTTTAATTGCCAAACAATGTTTTTTGTTGTGTTTCAGAAGAAAACAAGACTGATTATGGTTTGACTATAGTTAACATTGACTGAAAAAGTCTCTTCTCTCATTACAGTAGTCCAACCACTATACTGTGCAGTGGCTACAACCTTGAGAGGAGTGAATACTTTTAAAAGTTAACCTACGACATTTGCAGTAGCAAACTAAAAACATTTTTACAGTACATACCATATGAAAATGATATAAAAAATACATACAGATCAGGTAGTGCTGTTCCCTTTCTTCTTGAGTTCAATGCAATGATTGATTTTAAAAAAACAACAATAATATCTGACGTGGTTGGTAAAGTTGGATCATCCTGCATAACAAAAAATTCAAAATATAGTCAAAGTGTTATTCATTAAAAAAGAAATAATGCAGCAATGAGATCAGGGTTTGAATTAGCAGGTCGCAATTCGTAATTGGTGAATCATTCTACAAAGACAATGTTAAAATTGTGAATCTCATTTTTCATTAATCGTTTGTATCACCTATCTCTATAATATTTTATGCAACAAAATAAGGGGCAAGGGATTCCATGCCACAGCTGTAAGGAGGTTTTCTTCTCCATAGTCAGCAAATTTTGTCTTAAAATTTAAGAATTTTAAGATGTCGATCACAGAAACTCTGAAGTTTACACTAATTTGGGAATTCCTGTGTCAAGGTATATTTAGGGCCTGAAATATTTTAAAGATGATTAAAATTAAAAACTTTGTTCTCGAAGTCAAAAATGCAATGACATTTGGAAGAAACAAATAAAACTGTGCAACAACTTACGACGATCGTTGATGTTGTAGAGTTAAGCGATAAAGATGAATTTGATCTAAAGAAAAATAAATTTAAAGCATACACTAAACAATATTTCATAGATTAAACGTAATGTATCAGTAATTCCATAACATTTTTTGTGTGTTAAACCTGTCCCTTATTTAATACCTATAAAACTGGTAAGACAATATATCCAGTCCAATCAGAGTCCAAGGCGAAATCATTTTACCATATGAAAAATTCTTAATTATTGTATACTGTACAGCACATACACAAATTTACAAAGATGACAGATATATTTTTTTTAGAACAAGATATTTTATTTGCAGAAATTACAACTGAGATTCACTTTTAATGTAATCTAGTTACAATAAGAAAAGAAAGCAACATGACTATGGACAATTATATAAAGCTAAAAACGGTAAGATGGATACAAATTACCTTTTTCTTCTGTTTAAGTCCACTTTCTCAAGGACTGGTTTGATAAATTGTCTTGATGGATCAAATACTCTTGCAATTTGAAGCAGTGTCGATTCTTCTAGTTTCAGTAGTAATCGAGACACAATGTTGATAAACTTCTTTGTTACATCAGGCTAATATAACAGTCATTTATAAATATCATCCCTACAAATTATTATCCTGATAACACTGCTTACAAAATGACAATTAAAATAAAAATGACAAATATAATAAAGATATTATAATAATAGATAATATAAAAGAAAGAATAATAGTATTAGCAGAGACATATTTGAAATGTTTATTTCTACCTGAGCTAAGAGAAATTTTGCTGCGTCTTCTGGTTTCATGTGTTGTATGAACACACCTTAAAACAGAACAAAGAATATATTGAGAAAATATGCTATGTATGAGAAAACAGTGAAGTCTTTACATATAAGCAACACTAGTTTCATTTCTGTCCCAGTTGCTAAGAAGTTAAGCTAAATTTTTATGAAGTTTTGACATTTCAAATCTTACTTAAAAAAAAAAAATCTTCTACTCTTATTTGTTGGTAAGACGATATCTTAACCTTATGTTAACTTTATTTTGATGTTATTATTCATAGACCTTTTTTAACAACTGGGTGGCAGGCAGAAAGATGCGAGAGCTTGCTGAAGAAAGGTCTTTTTCCACCCATTTCTTTCTACAGAAAAATTGTTGAGGCTTTAAACTATTATATGGAGTGTAGATGAATAAATTCTGATTGATATATATTCATATAAAGTCGTAATGACACCTTCCTGCGAAAAACAGACAAAAAAGGACCTTACTTCACCTAGCGCCCGCATCTTTTCGCTGGCCTCGCAATTGTTTAAGCCAAAAGGACTTACCCCGAAAAATGTAAACATTCAAAAAGGTCTATAGAAAAGGACTTTTCATTCTCTAAAGATTTTTTTAAGCTTTAAGATTATCTAGACTTAAGCATAGGTTGCTAAACTTTAAATTTTTACCCTATTCAGTTACTCAGGTCAGGCTTTTTACTCAAATCTCAACTTCAACACTTAGCACTTTGGTTACTTATTAAAAAACAAAACGTGCAATATAAACTACCTACTTAATGCTACATATTTGATTGTGTAGTGCGTAATATTTGAGCTTGGATAAGCATAAAACATATAAAGATTTTACCGTTGGATGCTTTGCATATGACATCTCCATAACCGCAATCCAAAAGCATGTGCTGCACAGTTCGAGTTAACATAAACAAACCACAAGAAGACAATTTATCCAACGCATCACTTATTCTACCTCGTGTCTGTAACAAAATATACAAATAATTCTATATTAGAATCCAGTCATAGTTTATACTTGATGCAAACATACTCCAAATATCAAGTAGAGGCAATAAAAAAGGATATATCTCATAGGAATCTTTTATTACATGAAACAGTAAGGTTTGACCCATATGTAGCAAATAAACTCTTTTTATGATTAAACTTTCAAGTTTTGGAGGTGCTGTGCAAATCATACGCCAAAAACTTATTTATATAGAAAACTAATAAATAGGAAATTGTGAAGAGATCAACAAAATAATCAGGGCAAGTCCCTTCACTGTCATATACAATAAGATTTAATCATTAGAATCAACATTTTGAAACTTTAAAGCACGTTGCACAAAAGCATGCTATAGGGTTTATTTTGCTAACCTTTGCAACTTCAAACAAATTATTAATCAAGCCATATGAAGCAAGTAAATCCATGGCCAGTTGTTCATCATAATCGAAATTATCATAGATGAATGATCTAAAAATAAACAGAGCAATGCAGTTCCAATAGAATGAGGGCGGAGATGGTGTAGTGGTAGCGCATTCGTTTTGTAATCATAAGGTTTCAGGTTCGAGTCCCTACTCCAGCCCACTTTAAATGTACTGTTGTCAGCCCATTTGGTGCCATCTACTAACAGCTAATCGGCTATCAGTGGCAGGCAAGCAAGTTAGAGCAATGCTATACGTATCTCTAGCGGTAATGTAGCATAGTTACATTCAGAGGGGAGGAAGAGGCAGCTGTTAGGATGGAATCCCCAAGGACGTTAAAACTTCCTCTTACATACTGACTTACTTACTAGAAACTTCCAAACTGCTGAACAAAGTTGTCAAATTAAAAATTTTATGATAACAAACAAATATTAGCGTAAAAAAACAACAACAACAATACTTGAAAGAATCTGCTAAATTTTTAGAGAATGTTCCTGATCTTTGACTTTCAAGTGCCTAAGGAAAAAAATTATTAAAAAATTATCAGGTTGAATTGATAAAATATTCTTTTATAATAATGCCAAAAGTAATACCTGCTCAACATAGCATAAAATTGCCATATTGGAAAGTTGTTTTCGTTCCTTTGCAGATAAACTAGTTGGCTGTTTCTTCAACACCTGAAATATTAGTACAAATATGACAAAAGCTCTTCTTGGTTGTTTCTTTCTGGTTTTATTAGAATATGTTTAGATGTTATCTACAAAACCATGTCCTATATTTTAACAAATAGTATAGTGCATTACTTAATTTCACATAATAGTAGTATTAGCTACCTATTTTACATGATATATATAGCTACCTGTTTTATGTAAATCAAACTTTCTGTAACGTTTGAAAACTCCACCAATTGAGTAGCACGTTTGATAGCTGGACACTAGTAAAAAAGAAATGGTTAATTTCAATATTTAGATTCTAGACATCATGTTATTTAACCATGCAGCTGAATATACTGAGTTCAAAGTATATAAATGTTTTTAATGGGTTTGCGCCTTTAACCATTTCCTAAACAAGAAAACCTGTCGGTTTGAACACACAATCCAATCCTAATAAATCAATTAGAACATGGTTAAAATCTGCCTATGCCAGAAAGTGGGACGGCTTAAACACTCACAACTGCCAGAAGGCTATTCTGACCTTCTGTCAGTTGAAACAAGAAGGTTTTCAACTATCTACACTTTTGTGGAAATGTTCTATTATAAGGGGCAGTAGCAGTACTTGCACATAGAGGGTGATTTCGATTAAAAAAACACTGTATATAAAGAACTTTTACTATAAAAAAATATCAGTAATATTTTTTATTTATTTTCTTTTAATAAATTGTTTTCAAAAACCATGAATAACAAAAGAATACACAATTAACTATATATATAAGTATATATGTGACGATTCCAGGGAATTTGATAACAACCTATAATTATCGATCACTATTTAGCGATAATTCATGAAAAAAAGAACAGAATTATCGATAAATAAATTGGATTAGCGATCAGGTCATTAGCGATAAACAATGCTGATCTATAATTATCGCTAATTTGATTTGCTTTGTCAGCAGATTATCGATAATAGTGCAATATGGCCGACGCATAAATTTTTTAGCTTATTATGCGAAAAGCAAGCTAGACAACATTCTTTTAATGTTTGTCGATTAAATAACTTGCAAAACAGCAAAAACGGTTTGCTTGATGTTTTCATAAAGTGTATTAATATTATTTTTAGAATCGTAAATATAATTTGTTTGATCGCTGTAAAGAATAAAAAAATAATTTAGTTAGTCTCTTTTAATTTTTTTCGTTCTGCAAAATATCGTACGCTGTAAACATGAGGCGCTGTCCAGACCCCTTTTATTTTAGATTCTTCTTTTGGACGCAATGGCTGCGCTGGAACAAAACGTTATTAAATTAACTTACTACTTTATAACAAGTAAGAAACAAGTTTCTTTTTGTATAAAAGTCTACGCCAATAAATTTACAGCTTTTTTAAAACTAAAACAAGTCTGAGTTACGGAGCTAGCTAGCCTCTAACAGTTGCATTGGAATAATTTTAATTGTGATCGTTTATAATTTGCCAAACTTTCAACAAAAAGCAGGAACAAAACCTTATTGAATTAGCTAGCTACTTTATGACAAGTAAGAAACAAGCTTCTTTTTGTATAAAAGTCCACACCATTGAATTTATAGCTTTCTTAAAACTACAACAAGTCTGGATCAAGGGAGCTAGCTAGATAGCCTCAGCTGTTGCTTTGGAATAGTTTTAGTTGTGATCGTTTAATTTGCCAAACTTTCAGTCTGAAAAATTATATTATATCGGCAAATAAAAAAAGAAAATCTGCTTAAATGCAAATTGATACAGCCAAATTAGGGGGTGTTTTTGTTTGTGCCACTTAAAGCACTGTTTACACAAACCACACAACATACAAACACTACTGGAAAGTCCTGTTTTTAACCATGTTAGATTTTTTTCACTGCTTGCATGCCGGGAGATTTCTTTATATTACACAAAATTGCAGTACCAAAAATATCATTTTTAGACACTGACACAATAAAGCTAGTGCGTCGTCATTCTGCAACTAATTTTTCCCACACCTGTTGAATTACGTAACTTTTTGTTATATTTTTTTTGGAGTGCCAGTAAAATCCTGTATCGGACATTTCATTTATGGGGAGATGGTGTCGTCAGAAATTTGATATTTTGATACCCAATTTTTGGGCGAAAATTTGCATTGCATATTCCTTTATATTTAGAATTATGGTGTTACATGGTGGAGAAGAGTTTTGTGTGCTTCAGAAATCTTGATGGTTCCCATGGTCCACTCCTGAGTTATATATTTATAGTAATATAGTTTAACCAAAAATAAATTTAGCCTCTTATTAAAAAAATTTTCACATTTTCTTAAAATTGATAAAATATAACCTGAGAACAAGATTATTTACCAATTTCAGTTGATTTAATGCTACCACCCAAAATTAACCGTAAATAAGGTTTTCATGTTTGTCTAAAAATTTCATTATTTATTCTCATGTTTGATAATCGCGTGTGAGCAATAAGATGTAAAGTTGTTTCACTGTACAGAAATAATTTTGATATGGTTTACATTATTAGTAAGTAGCACAATTTAAATTTTAGAAAATTTCTTTGTTTATATATATATATATTTTTTTTTTAAATGTTAAACTGTTGTTAACTATAAATTATAATATATCATGAGGAAAGTATTTACGTCCGTAGTTTTTGCATTTTACGTTACAAAATAATATGAAATGGAAATGTTTATGTATTCATTTTACTTTTATCTTGTGTTACCAAATTATTTCTTAAATTAGAAAAACAACTGTGTTGCCATTGGCTTCATAGGTAACATCCCCTCCCCATGTCCTTCTTGATGTGGTCTTCCATTCTTGAAGTTAAGCAGAAAAATTCCCTGGATAAAAAACACACTAAGATTTCCATTTAAAATGCTTCTCATGTAAATTGAGAACAAAACGACTTGTATGTATAATCCTCTATTTCCCCCCAAAGGACAACGAAATCAATAAAAATACAAAGACCCTCTTCCCCCAAAAATTTGGACGTCCTTTTAAGGATGACTCTATGCGTTATGAAAGAAAAATAGCCAATGACCCCTTCCCCAGCCTTGTTACAAAATTTGTCTGGGATAGAAAGTGACACATTTTATTTATTTGTGACAAAGAGTACATGAAACGCGCGCCCTATTAAATTCCTTGGTTTACTGATTTTGTTACAAACTTTGTTTTGAAAAGAAAAAGTGATACAGTTTCCTAGAGCAAGAACTACTTGAACACGCGCTGTTGAAGTAAACAAAACACATAACTATCCACATGTTCGACGGCTATCCTCTTGCTTTATTTTCTAGATTATGATGCTATAAGAAATAAAATTTATCCTGACTAAAAATCAAGGTAACTAGCTAAATTTCTTGGTCAATTTTGAATCTTCTGATTGCTTTCCTTATCTAGAAGATAATTATCTAAAAAGAAGAAAATAACACAGATCAAATATCCCCAAAGTCCTTGATTTTCATTTTTATTTCCATTTCTACTAATGTTAGTAAGGGTTGGGAGCAATTATATTACAAAAAAAAATAATAAAGAATTATTTAGCTTTCAGGACACGGTGTTTTTCCCCGTGCGCATGAAACTTTTCGCAGCAAGGGATCAAAACTCGGCTTCCTTAGCTCGCTAGCATTTATCAAGTACCGTTGTCATTATTATTTTAATTTATGCTAATTTAGCCCTAGCAAAATAGCGATAAATAAAAAAAGAAAATCCCTTAGCGATATTTATCGATAATTTTATATTTTTAATCTAAATTATCGATAAAACTTTTTGCTTAGCGATCAGGCGCTATAAGTGATCGATAATGAAAAATTATCGCTAAATAGCTTGTTATCAAATTCCCTGGAATCGTCACATATATAATAAAAACAAAGATACAACACTGGGTATGCAAAAAATTGATTCCTGTAAAACCCAATAGACAAGTCCTGTTTGTACCATCAGCACATCATATTACTGCAATTTTAAGTAACAAATTTGCAAATGAGAAAAAAATATCACTTATGAAAGACAAGGAATTTATATAAAGTAGCAGCTTGGATGTGATTCTCAAAGATCTTCACAAACATATCGGAATAGAAGTAACATCAGGAAAAAAGTACAGGTACTTTGGACTTCAATCCTCAAAAATTGTGTTATTTAATACAACAATAAACGTTAAAACTGAGAAAATGGAGCTGACAGCTATTCTCATAAATCACTATAACAATATTATGTAAATAATTAATATATAACATAAAATATATTAGGCAACCACATTGTTTTTCTTTCTTATATTTATTGCATTTTTTGAAAGTGAAAAAAATATATGTCCTCTACCAATCTTTTTTTTTTGTTCGGGCATTGTTCGGTTCTATGTGGGTTTTTTCAGGCGAATACCTAAATTTTTTTCAAAACGCTGAACTCGCCAGAAAATGCCCGCACTTTTTCACGGTGTATGCGGCTTATCGGCACCCTCGTGGTTTTTATCCCATAAAATAACTTTGCAAAAATGCAGGTAAACAAAGTGGAAATTTTTCCCGGTTGAACAAAAGATGAATTAGCTAAAACGTCCTAATTTCGTGATTTGCGTGATTCTGTGATGTGTTTTTTTCCAATGTGAGATATGCTAGGCTCTACATACATACTAAATAATATAAAAGCTTCTACACAGCAGATGGCAGAAAAATGGCAGAAAAAATCAGTCAAACTTTTGTACGGAAAGCGAAATATGCGTCTTTCGCACAAAAATGAATAAACGGTGCGCCATTAAACAACTTTTCGTTCCTGAAGTTTTGTTTCCAAAACACTAGCCACCTAAGGTGTGAGTCGGTAACTTGTACAGGAATATGAAATACGGTTATCTTAAGCTAGACTTAACTACACTATAACAAATACAACATTATGAGCACTAGATCTTAAGACATTCTTTTAAAAAATCAATGTCAACCCGCTTTATAAATAAAATTTTTTCCGCCTCGGCTAGTTTCTCATGTAATCTCGCACATGAATTGACTCCGCGTAAAATATTCACCAATGTGTTCATTTTTTATTCCGAGACGAAGAAAGGCTAAACCAAACACACATTCCTGTGGATTGTGTGAATTAAAGTTTCTATTCAAAATTAGAGGTTTGATGTGAGGACTTAGTGTCAAAGTTGTTATTGACCAGTCTGACAAGACAAAAGTTTGCATGATTAATTTTTTGATAGTTTATTAGCCTCTTTAGTTATCTCATATGCCATTAAACAACAATATTCCTTTATTTTAAATCAGTCACAAAAATTGTCTGACCTATAAAGGCAAAACCTTTTAAATATTAATAAACAACATATCAAATAACAGGTATGTTTTCTTGACCCTTGGTATTTGTTGCTATGTACAATAAAAAAATATATACTACCTTCGATCGGTTATAAAATTTAACAGCTGATTGTATCTCTTTTTCTCTGATCAATTTATCAGCAAGAAACTAAAAATATTATTCAAAAAATATTATTCAAAAATGAAAAAGCCCCTAATTTCATTTACATACACACAAAAAAATGTAAACCTTGTTGACAAAATCATAACCAAAGGATCCTTACAAGTGTACTTGTATAAAGGTTTTTTGGATTAAATATTGTTTCTACTGCGAAATTAGAAATGAGTATAACATACCTCACACAATAAAGATATATTTAAATCCAAGGTGACACCAATTTTTTCTGCAACTTCAATGCCTGTTTTTACTGCCAGTTCTGTGAAATAGTTCTCAGGGGAAACGCTAAAACAAGAAAATCAAAATATAAAACAACATGCATACAAAAAGGTGCAGCATCAAACAGCGTTTCTAGACATCAAAAAAAATTTAACGTGTGCAAGATGTTTCATAGACCATGTGTCACATTATTAGTCTTTCTTTTAATAAGCAGACTTTTGCAATAAAATTTTCTCATCAACAAAAATTTAAAGAGGTAGGATTTGCTACAGTGCAGATTTCATGTTAAATTCTATACTTTCCTAGATGTGAGATGGAAGCATTTATATGGTGGGCTTAAAAAATGAGATACTGTACCCAGAAATTACTTGATGGTGCATCTTTTCTCAACAAAAAAAGTTTAGTAGCTGATTACGTTCAAGAAACCTTTTATAATAATAGGAATACTGACGAGAAATATCTTGAAATATATATTTTTTGTTCATAAACATAAACATTAAGAAATGAGTAAGTAGCATGGCAACAAACAAACAAATTATGAAATTCAACATGGAACATACCAAGGTCTGCATTCTAAAACTCCATCTTTTGTTACAATGAAAAATGAAGAAAGATGGCACTCGTCTTTGTAACCATCTTTGTGTGGAAACAAATCCTTCCAGCCAACTGGTCTTTTAAAATGCACTTTGTAACAGTCCAAAAACTCTTCGCCAGGTAAAAGTTGGAACATTTGAATTTCTGCTTTTCGTGATGGGTCTGGCTTCTAGAAATAAAAACTAAACTGCTAATAAACACTGTTGTACACTCATTTGTAGTAAACCGTTAAATTATTTGTATTTCTGAAAAACAAAATACATATACTTAAAATTTCCAGACTTTAACTGTATCAAAAATACCCTTCTACGGTACTACTGATAGTGAAATTGACAGTAACATTTGTGTGACCATTTCAAACTATCCTGCTGTAGAAGGTACTTAACTGGACCAATCTACAATGAAATATCATATACCTTTAATCCCTGTCTGTTAAATGAGGTAGCTGATAGTTGACGAGATACAACATTTAAAGAAATCTAAAAATAATAACAAGAAGTTAAACATTTTGTCATACATTCACTGGAATACTGGTGGTTTTTGATGCACACATAGTAACAGTCGAAAGTGTTTAAAATTGCCAGTCATCATTAAAATGTTCCATCATGCACCATATGAAAGCTGCTGTTTTAATTTGTATGAAAAAGTAATATAACAAAAATCTGGTAAAATAAACTGGTAAAAACAAACAATCTACTACCCCAACACATTTTTATGAGTTGGATAATTCAATGGACATGCAATGTCTTCAGACAATAATAAAGTTTATTCACCTACTCAATTTTTATGAAAATCCCAAATCTTTCATTTAAAGGGAACTTTCCCTTGCTATATCTACTATGCATACACCACAAAAATGGTAGGTATATGATAACGTTGTTAAAATGAAAAACATAAATGTTATATTATAAGAGACTTGTTACAACACTATTACCTTTTTTTCGTAACAAACTGTTACCAGTTAATTTAACCCTTTATTTTTATATCCAGACAACCAAATATTGTAGTTTGGTTATCCTTATATCATATCATAAATAAAAAGCCCTTGCAGGCTTAAAGATTTCGGATTCGTAGCTTGCGTTCGTCCACTTCCATCGAACCTTCTGTACATTTTTAAGTTAAAGTCAAAAATGTTCTTGAATAGTACCAATAAGTGCGTGAGGATCCTGTCCTAAATTACATTTTATGTATTTAGACATATATACATGTAATGAGAACTTCAGAAAATTTTTGTCATGCTGAGGGTATAAAATAGATTTGATAAACCTTTTTTTTTCAATTATCCCGCATATAGAGGGAAAGATACTAAGAGGGTAAAATTTGCCATCGGGGGTGACAATGTAGGCTTTAGCTGACACATTCGAAACAAGCAAAACATTCAGTAGTTGATTGTTAATCCATTTAGTATCGATTAAACATTTACTTAGAGTTTATATTGGCTGTTCATTTTTAATTCATTTTTTCCAAGTTACATTGACGATACGACAGCGTACAGGTAAATCAGTGTTCGGAAGTATGATCTGAAAACGCACTTCTTTCCTGCAACATGACGAACCGAATTCCAACATACGAGAACTGACAGTTCATACTGGTTTATGAAACTAAAGCTTGTCTGGTAATCGATGTTTATGACTAGTGGAATTGTATTGGCAAGGTGTTCGAATACACATGTTGAACTATGTAACGAATTCAACAGTACAACTTTGTCTGCTTGTTCAGTCTTAATGAAGCTATTTCCATCGCTATTGCATTGGCCATGGTATTGGAATATGCATGTTGAACTATTGGATGATTTCAACAATGGTATTAAATTATGATTGAAGAACAAGGACGTGTGTTGTACCTTATTCCAAATAGCACTTCATATTCGATAAAAAGTGCACGAGATGTAATTTTGAAAATTAACTACACATTGCTGTATTCGACATGTATATACGCCATATCTCAGAAAAACGCTTTATTAAACTTTCAGAGATGGTTATTAATTAATGTTCCACCTTGCAACAAACGGAATACAGAAGATGCTTCTTCATTGTTCAGGGTTCAGTAAAGTTCTTCTTATCTAACATGCAAGTGGTTGTATACTATTCCATTTTCAGTATCATATCAGCTTCACTATTTAAGTCCTTAATTTTGCCACTTTCAAAGTACATCCACATATTTTACAACATTTTTACAACGTCAAATGATACTCAACATTTCAAGTGAGTGGAAATAAAGTAGCTAGCTGGCTATCACTCCTGTGACGAATTTACTCAGAAAAGCTTATCAGATCAGAACATTACCATGACAGAAATGCCCGTTTAGTTCCTCTCGCTGAAAACGCCATCATGAAAACAAACTTTATGTTTACGACAGCATATTCTGCTCTTATGACAAGGGGGTAACATATGAGGAGAATAAAGGAAGTAACAATACAACCTACTAGGGTCCCGTATGAATGAAATAGCCTCTTTACCCTAAATGTAACCTTATTTAATACTTTTATAACTTTTAAATAATTTTGTGTGAACTATAATGTGTCCAAAATTGAGATATATTTCGGGTACAGCCCCCGGGATTATTTTTCAACACAAAGCAAGCCGGCCTTAACCCTGATTGGTGGTCCTTTCCGTCACAAAAAATACTCGAACCTGATTGGTTGCATTATACGTCATTACAAGAAGTTGCCCCCGCAACGGAAACGGCATCGATGGCGTTTTGGTCAAATTGCCGGATGAAGAAAAAAAGATAAAGGAGGAAAATCGGCCGGTTTCAATAAGAATTCGGATACGATCCGAAATATTAATAAGCCAATAGAACTAACAACAATGGGAGCTTGTGTAAGTCCATTTCACTTAAAATCACTGACGTTTTAAGGGTAATGGAGCATGGCAATTTTAATTGGTCAGTTTTGTAGGATATACTTACTAAAAAATAAAGGCAAACAGATTATCATATGATAAAATATTAAAAACTACAGCTTTTTTTATTATAAAAACACACTGATCAACATTGTTATCTTTTTAAAAGTTTTGAATATGTTATTTCCCATCAAAAATAAATTATTTAATTTGTTTGCAAAAAAACTTTGTTTTTTCTAGAGACTTAATAATATAATAACAGTGGATAAAAAAAATTGGCTAACCTGATTGTCGTTCTTGACGACAGTGAACATGAAGTTTTCACACAAAAGCAAATCAATACAATTTGGTGTGACATGATAAACATATTCAGGAACACGCCTAATGTCACTGAAAATTTCCAAAGCACTATACTTTGTGTCATGTTTTCCGATAAGGGCACGATCATTTATGTGATGAATACAGTATTTAAAATCTTGTGGAAGGACCTAAAAATAATAACATTAGTATATGTAATCGCACGTTTATGAGTGCAATTAGGAAAAAAATCGAACGAGTATTTTTTTTGCTTTTAATTTTCCGAGTCCGTTAGGACGAGGATAAATTTAAAAAGCAAAAAAATTACGAGTTCAATTATTTCCAATTGCACGATATAATTTGCACGATATTAATTTGCACTGTAGAAGAAGCGCCAAACAAGAAAAAATAGGTCATCGTGTGATTATTCTTCACATTATATTTTATACTTTTCTACCTTTTTAATCAATTCTATTGATCAACCAATATATCAACTTTAAAGGGATCCCGAGGTATACCACCTTGATGAAAAAGAAGAAGGTCGACGGTAGCCAAGATAGCAGTCAAGTGAGAAGAAAATAAATATTTAAAAAGCTATATCTGGAGTTACATGAAGTTTTAACAAAAAGTGAATATATTATTTAGAATTTCTCATGCAAATCGTTCAGGTGAGTCCAACTTGTAAAAATACCTTGAGATCCCTTTAATTGTTATAAACTGCAATCATTCATTGTTTATAACCTTCTGTACTCATTAATAAAACTTTGGGGCATAAAAAAACACCAACAGTTTATGCCTAATTCAATACATCTTTACAAAGGTTCGTCCACTACTACAATAGTCAACACAAATCACAACATACCAAAAAAATAAAAAAACACAAAGCAAAATATCGACATAATTTTTACGTGCTTTTAATCATTAAAGACAATATCCTGAATGTAGCACGTTTTATTATTATTTACAAAAATTTTCAAAATTTGACTTTTTTAAAATGGACGTTAGAAATTTGTATAAAAAAATGTTTTGCACTAACAAATAATTAAATAACATAATAAGGCATCATGCATATTAGGAACACTATTTTTGATTCAGACCACTACTAGCTACATGGTACTGGCAGGCCATAAATCAAAAAAGTAGGAGTTTATTTAAGTTGAGTAAGAAACATATGGTAACATTCGCATATTTTTATGCCAGCAACTATTGACTAAAAAATATTTTTCCTTTTAAATTTAACTTTGTTTTGAATTTTCCTTCAAATAGTTAAAAAAATTTAATCTGGTGTTTTGGAATATTAAAAATATATTTGAATAAAATCCCCCTGTAGTAAGCCCCACTGTCAGAATCACTTCTAACAATAAGCCCATGCAGACCTTGAAATTTTCAGGTAATGGTTGTTCCGTTACATTTATTATACTATTTTCTAATGGAAATAAAATTAATGAAAATTCTAATGAGAGGTAGAACGACACGTAAAGGACGTTCCAGGTCAAGCTTAATTGTTTTAGTAACTCACAACAGTAACAATTCAGGACAGGAAAACGTTTATATCAGTACAGGTAATGATAAGGGTAAAAAATGAATATCGATGTCATTAGCATAAAGAACCTTACCAGGAACTAAACCTCCAGAACCTATTTCATGCTTCACATTGTGAGAAACAATCTTATGTTTGTAATAGTTAACAGAACAAAAACATTGCGAATATTTGAAATTTCGAGTCCTGCTTAATTGAGTATTTACAGCAGACAATGAAATAGAATTGTTACCTCTGTTCTATTTGTCAGCTGTATTTCTTCTTTATTTTCAATGCGCGTCGTAAATAAAATTGAATCAACATTGCAGTCTGCCACCATGTCATACCCCATATCATACGCTTGTGTCAAACTTGAGGGTGGGTTAAACTCTGCTGATTTTGATGGTTGCTCCAACAAAAGTTGCAATGTCCAATTTTTCACAGTGAAAATCTACACATAAAAATTATGATTACAGTTATTTAACGATTAGCCTGTTAAAGTTTGTTTACAATGGCAATGAATAGAAATGTATTGTAAAGAAGGTGTATTATTTTTTATTTTCAATTCATGCACGTAAAATTTATGTATCATTAACATTATCAGAATTGTTTTCAGTTAGATCTTAATTCAAACTTAAATACAAAAAAGTGATTCATGGCTTCCAAAGTGAAATGCAATAAATAAAAAGTGCATATGTATGTGATTCCATTAAGATGGCCTTATTTAGGTTACTTACAAGTACATACGAAGTTCGCTCATTAATATCTTGTGAGAGTTCTAATTTTACAATTTTCTCCTTGATAGCTGTCCGTGTAATCTCTTGGTGACGAGAGATGTCAAGAAATATCAATTCTCCACACTTAAAATGAAAAGTGATTACACAAGTTAAAATATATTTTAAATTACTATTTTAAGATTTGCAATAATTTACAAAAATGAAAAAGACCTTCAGGGGATTGTGCAAACCGAAATATTTCAAAAATTTATTGGTGCGAAATAAGACACATGGTGCTTACCTCTGTACCAACAATACCAACGTTTCGATCATCCAATGTATGCCACCATACAACACATGTAGGTCGACCTAAGTGAAAGAATAAATAATTAAATCCTCAAACGAATGTAGGCTATCCTAAATGTATGCAAGCTAATTTCAGTTAATCACATTTTTTATGCACAGCATCATTGTCAACCAGTGTGTATAAATATATCTTCACACAGTTGGAAACGGACATTGATAGAAAATGATCCAAATTACATACTAATTGTTCCTAGAATTCATACTAAGAGCAAGACTTATTAGGTCACTGTTGTATAAAATCTTTTCATAAAACCAAGACATTTTAATTTTGTAATTTGTGAAAATAACCGAACTACTGTAAAACCCCTATCGTTCAGCCCTTTAATATAATTAGCGTACCTCTGAGCAACATAATGACGTCAAAATTGCGTTACATTCAAAATAAGTTTGAATAAAAAACTATTTCATTATGGCGGTGGAGAAGTGACTAAATTCAAAACACTATATTTAGGGTTAAATTTGTTGTTTTTGCAATACCTATCTGCGAAACAAAATACTTTTTTGTTCAATACTAAATGTTATGAACATTTTAAGTTAACCTATGTGGGAGTGAGAGGTAGGTTTTAATACTGCACTGTATTAATCTTCTAGATACCGTTTTAACAGTTTTTAAGCAAGTATAGCACTATATTAGCCTTTTATGGTTCCTTTTTGACGATTTTCAAGTGAACTATGGCACCATATTAACCTTCTACGGTACTGTTTTGATAATTTTCAAGCAACCTATGGTGCTGTTTTAGGATTACACAGTCCCGTTTTGACAGTTTTTATACAGTGCTGTATTATCCTTCGAACCTGTTTTGATAGTTTTTAAGTAGCATTATAGTAAACTTCATAGTACAGTAAAGTTTATTTTTATATTTTTAATTGCTGTTGTTTGTGAATTCTATAGACTCTGCGCTGAAAATTTTCTGAAGATAATCTCGCGCACGTTATTGCTGTTTGAACAATAAGTTTCTCTGATCTATTCATCTTTTAGCGATGTAATTATTTTTCCTATAAACAAAGGTCTATTATGAAAGTAATTAATCATGTTAATTGCGTATATGCGGAAGCTTACATTCGAACTGTACTATAAGGGTGAGCCAAGGTAAAATTTTATGCAGATTTCACACAAAAAATAATAGATTTTTTTTATTAAAAAAACATTTTTCCAATGAAATAATGAATTTGAGGACCCAACAAAACTCATCATATGACTTCAAATATTCAAAATATCACGGTTTAAGAAATTTTAAAATTTTATCTACCAAATTTAATCCCTGTCAAATTTACTGCAACATGAAATAGAGATGTGTAATGTTAAATTTTTCACATAGCATTAGTTAAAATACCTTTGGGTGGTTTAGAAAATGGAATTCTTGACAAATCTGTTTGTGACCATGTTGGAGATACATTTACCAATTTCACTGTATCCTAGTGAAAACAAAAAAAAATTACTATCATGAACTACTTTTATTGCAGAAAATTTCCACGTCAAATTACCTTTAACTGAGCAAGCGCTGGTATTAAATACAAGCTTGAGTCTTTGCATGCACACAAAATCCAAGCTCCTCTTAGAGGGTCCACGCATAATGCAACAATCCTCTTTGATGGGTTCTACATAAATTAAATTTGCTCTTATATCAAGTGCTGATTAAAAATGGAAAGGCAGTGCTCTATAATAAAAAACAGGCACATATGTGATGCTCTCTAGGAAAATCGACCACTTCTCTTTTCGTATTACAAAAATACGAAATACGGAAATTTCGTATTAAAAAATACGGATTTCGTATTTTAAAATACGCGTATTTTTAAAAATACGAAATACGAATTTTCGTATTTTTAAAAATACGCAATTCTATTTTTAAAAATACGAAATTCGTATTTCGTATTTTTTAAAAATACGAAATACGAATTTCGTATTTTTTAAAAATAGAAAATACGAAATTCTATTTTTAAAGATAGAACCTACGAAATTCTATTTTTAAAAATAGAATTTCGTATTTTTAAAACTATTAGTGTATCAAGTGAGTGGTTGAATAAACTGAATAGAAAAATTACTCAATTTTACAAGTTTGTTTTTAATAGGTTTTAAATTGGCTCAATGATTTCACAGGGACGTTTTCTCGTCATTTTAGAAAGATATACGGCAACTTTAAAGCTTCACAGGAAAGTTTTCTCGACATTTTAGAACGAAATACGGCAACTTTAAAGCTTCGCAGGGACGTTTTCTCGTCGTTTTAGAAGGAAATACGGCAACTTTATAGCTTCGCAGAGACGTTTTCTCGTCATTTTAGAACGAAATACGGCAACTGTAGAGCTTCGCAGGCACATTTTTTCGTCATTTTAGAACGAAATACGGCAACTGTAGAGCTTCGCAGAGACGTTTTCTCGTTATTTAATAACGAAATACGGCAACCTTAAAGCTTCGCAGGCACATTTTCTCGTCATTTTTGAACGAAATACGGCAACCTTAGAGCTTCGCAGGGACGTTTTCTCCTCATTTTAGAATGAAATACGGCAACTTTAGAGCTTCGCAGGGACGTTTTCTCGCATTTTAGAATGAAATACGGCAACTTTAGAGCTTCGCAGGGACGTTTTCTCGTTATTTTATAACGAAATACGGCAACTTTAAAGCTTCGCAGGGACGTTTTCTCGTCATTTTAGAATGAAATACGGCAACTTTAAAGCTTCGCAGGGACGTTTTCTCGTCATTTTAGAACGAAATACGCCAACTAGAGCTTCGCAGGCACATTTTTTCGTCATTTTAGAACGAAATACGGCAACTGTAGAGCTTCGCAGACACGTTTTCTCGTTATTTAATAACGAAATACGGCAACCTTAAAGCTTCGCAGGCACATTTTCTCGTCATTTTAGAACGAAATACGGCAACCTTAGAACTTCGCAGGGACGTTTTCTCGTCATTTTAGAACGAAATACGGCAACTTTAAAGCTTCGCAGGGACGTTTTCTCCTCATTTTAGAATGAAATACGGCAACTTTAGAGCTTCGCAGGGACGTTTTCTCGTTATTTTATAACGAAATACGGCAACTTTAAAGCTTCGCAGGGACGTTTTCTCGTCATTTTAGAATGAAATTCGGCAACTTTGAAGCCTCGCAGGGACGTTTTCTCGTCATTTAAGAATGAAATAAGGCAACTTAAGACCTTCGCAGGGACGTTTTCTCTTCATTTTAGAATGAAATACGGCAACTTAAGAGCTTCGCAGGGACGTTTTCTCGTCATTTTAGAATGCAATACGGCAACCTTAAAGCATCGCAGGGACGTTTTCTCATCATTTTAGAACGAAATACGGCAACTGTAGAGCTTCGCAGGCACATTTTCTCGTTATTTAATAACGAAATACGGCAACTTTAGAGCTTCGCAGAGATGTTTTCTCGTTTCATTTTTCGTATTAAATTATATAATCGTTTCGTGAAAAAAAATTAAAAGATTTAATTCGTTTCATAATACGATTATGAGACGATGTAAAAAAATAATGAAACGATTCCTATATAATGAAAATCGTTTCAATTCAAAAATGAAAAGATCTCGGAGACGATCCCTTACCTTTTTTATGTTTTCGAATTTTAAATCACAGCGTATTTTTAGAAATGAGTATTTTTAGAAATACGTATTTTTTGATACGAATTTCGTATTTCGTATTTTCAAAAATACGAAATCCCTATTAAAAAATACGCGTATTTTTAAATACGAATTCCGTATTTTTTGAAAATACGAAATACGGTTTTTAAAAAAATACGCGTATTTTTAAATACGCAATTCGTATTTTTAAAAATACGAAATACGGAATTCTATTGTTTTAAAAATACGAATTAAAAATAGAAGCGGTCGATTTTCCTAGAGAGCATCACATATTGGGGGAAAATGACGTAATTTTTAGGATGCCTTTATACTTTTTTAAGTCAAGACATACTATCTGATATATTCAGGTAAAACTCAATTTCTTTAAGAAAGGACTTGTAAAAAAAGACATACAAAAAGGACAGCATTTGCCTTACAGCAGTCAAACACTTTTCTGCTCTAAATTACTGACTAATAAAAAAAATTGCAAATATTGAAATCAAATAACACCTGATCATCAGACAAACAATATTAATTTGTAAAAAAATTGGTGAAACATGTCGGTTGAAACGCGATTTACTAAACTCTTGTTGGTTTACAACATCAATGCGTAACTGACATAATTATTCTCATTTAAATGTCTAAACCACTGTTTAAAAACATCATCAAATAATTTTGTATTGTCAAACTAGCAACTGCATCATGACTATTTGTTATTGTTGCTGTATATTACGTTGTTGCAACAAGATGATGTACCTGAAACCAGTTGAGTTGTTTTGTTACTGGACACTCTTCATCTTCTCTCATATACAGTAAAAGTGAACCTTTAAAACAAAAAATTTTACTGTTAAACAGATTTTCTTAAACAACTTTTACACTTTACACTTGCAACTAACCATTTGAACAAACCAAGACTAGAAGGCTTCGTCCATTTCCTTCATACAAACTGCTAATTTTAATATCAACCTGATCTAAAAAAAGTATTGAGAAGGGAATAGTATATGCTGATATGGAAGAAATATAGCATATATGAAAAAGAAAACGAAATTAAATATGAATCAGCTACAAACTTAGAATGGAAGAGCCACACTCCATAAACAAAAAAAACTTTTTTGTACAGGCGAAATGTCAAAATTTCTTAGATTCCTATTTTTATCAATTTTTTGCTTGGTTTAACTTGAAACTATAAAAGTTTTGAC
Source organism: Hydractinia echinata (assembly GCA_030067915.1). Lineage (NCBI taxonomy): Eukaryota > Metazoa > Cnidaria > Hydrozoa > Anthoathecata > Hydractiniidae > Hydractinia > Hydractinia echinata. Next base: position 379,126 of record JASGCC010000135.1, read on the forward strand.
AAACATAAAAATATACCACTTGTCCATCAACACAAAGGTGTAAATATTATTACTGTTCGTACTACATACTTTGTTCTTCCAACTCGTTTCCAATATCGCATTGAAATTTTTTTACTCGAAGTAAATACACACATTCATAGAGGTGATACGAATAATTGTTGATTTGTGATTTTATTTGATGATCTTTCTTCAAACTTGAAAGTGGAATCGGTGATATTGACATGATGGTAGTACACACAACAACTTTGGAAATCGCTTGTGTTTACATTAGCAGTGGATGTTAACATACCTGGAAAATATTAGTAAGTGCAATATAACTTATAGTAGCGAGACGCACACAATACGGCAATTTTTTAAAAAGCTCTTTTCGTTCTCAAGATTTACATTTAAAGAATTTCAGATTTAATTATGCTGCATAAATTATGATTTAAGTAATAGCAAATTTTGATATTTTTTGTCATCAGTAATTTTAGACCTGTTAAGGTATGTGTATTCAAACTTTATCAATGCACAGATATTATAAGGGTGAATTGATTAACATAATTTTTTTTGCCAAAATGACACTAGTTTGCTCGTTCCAGGTCTCTTAATTTTTTGCTGATCCATAGAATGTTTTTACTAATAAAATTGTTGCGAGTATGCAACAAAACAGTGTTGTAGCCTTTAAACTCAACCAATAAGAAGTCAAGTGTGCATAGTGTCAGTTCTTCTACAAAAGTGACTATAATATATACAAACTACAAACATATAAATGAAAATAAACGGTCTCTTACAAGCTTGGATAAATACAAGAACAAAGGCTCATAAAACAAAGTAAAGGCTATATAATACGTAAAAACATCTGTGTTATATAGTAAGAGTATAATCTGCTGAATGATAAAAGGCAACAACGCTGAGGACTGTATCGAAGACTAAACCAAAAACTGCATAAAAAATACTAAAAACGATTGAATAGCATAAGTCTAGGCAATAGTTGAAGTGCCAATCCAAAGTGAATAGGTGTGAAAAATAGAAATAAAAATTAAGCTAAATGTGATGCAATAACCTGTTGGGCGGACACGCGCTGCGCCAGGGGCATATGTAGGTAAAGATACATGGCATCGGACTTCCAATCCCCCAAAAGTGAGATGACATCTAAAGAAACCCCCGCTTCTAATGCAAAGGTAGCACCACCACGCCGGAAGGAGTGGGTCTCATACTGAGAAGCAGGAATGCCTAACTCTAAAAGTACCTGCTTCATACAAGACATAAATGACTTATAGGTAAAAACGCAGAGCTTAGGGGTAGAGCAGTCTCTCCAGCAAAAAGCCTGGCTATTAGGTAAGGCTGCCATGGTAAAAGAAAATGCATGTTGGACAGCTGTAACAGGACATGATGAGGAGCCTGAAATAGCCACCAATGGAACAGCAACTGTACGCTGACCAAGTTGAATGATTTTGCTCCATCAAACTGTTAATGTAATACCTGTACTAGAATACACAAAGTCTGACCTAGTAAATAGGCGCTTAGGATCAAACGAGGCATCAGAATGAGGAAGTAAATGTGCCTTACGAAACAACCCAAAAGAGGCCACAAGGCAAATAGCCCAAAAGGAGGCATGGCGACTGCAATTTAAATTAAGACGAGACCGCATACAAATAAGCAAATCAGGCAAAATAGGCAACTTGGGTTGTGGAGGTTTACCAAGTGTACAGTTAATACCCTTGAGAACTGTTGATAAAATCCAGTTGTGGGAAAGTGGATTGGGAAAACCCATCTCACGATGCAAGAGCCCAACAAAATTGATATACTGACAGACAGATTGTGGTAACAAGAACCTGGCAAGATAGGCTGCATATAAACACAAAAAACTATTAGAGGCGGGTACTAGTGACATCGACATGAGATCGCAAAACTTCCTGTAGGTGGCATAATGCGTACGGTAACTACTTTTTGTGGTTACAGCATAGGTAGCTTGACGGAAAAACAGAACATCTGACATCAATCCTAGGGTAAACTGGTCCAAGCCTAAACAGTAATGGAAAACTTACCTAGTAACAAAAAAGTAGCTGAACAATGACATGTGATCAAGGGCCGAAAGCTCAAACAAGGTCTTATTATAGTAGCGAACAAGGAGTTCCGCAAAAGCAAGAAAATGTGTGGGGTCGTGTAGACGCGACACATGATCAGCAGTAACATTATTTATTCCCGCAACATGAAATACTTTTAACCGGAAGTTGAATGTTGCTGACAGCCAGAACAATCGCCGGAGAAAGTACATCATTATGGGGTTTTTAGTGGTACCTTTATTAAGCATGGCAACAGCAGCAGTGTTGTCACAAAAAACATGAACCGTTTTGTTGCGCCACAAAGGTGCCCACCGAACAGCAGAGAGTACAACGCAAAGTGCCTCTTTAAAATTTATATGTAAAGTACTGAGGGACGGGTAGTCTACTAACATATTTGAGTAGAACCAGTCACCTAAAAAGTATGCACCGACTGATGAACTGCATGCATCAGTTTGAAGTTCAGTAACAGGACGTTTCTCATGAAAATCACATTTCCCATTAAATTGTTGAAGGAAATCATGCCACCACACCATGTCTCTGTGGAATTCGAGTGTCAGTCGACACTTCGAGGCAGAGTTAGGTAAGGATCCCATGAGGTCAAGAATGCGACGTAGGAAAGTTCGACCTCCATAGACAACTTTGCAAGCCCAGTTCAAGCGACCGGCCAACTGCTGCAGCTGCCTTTTGGAGGCCCTTTTGCAATGTAAAAAAGAGGAAATAATTTCCTGCAAATCAAGTAACTTCTTAGGAGGCAAGGATAACGTGAGTTCCACTGTATTCAGACAAATACCTAGAAAAATCAGACATTGACATGGAGGAACTACCTTAGGAGGACTAAGTTCAAACCCTAAAGAGAGCAAAAGAGAACATAAAGTGTCAAATGCCAACTTACATTCAGCTTCTGTCCGGCCGATGACTAGAAAGTCATCCAGATAGACAACTACAAGGGGAAAACCCCTCCTACCCATCATCCGGCGGACTGCTTGAGTCAGGCGATGGAAGATACCTGGTGCACTTTTTCCCCCAAAAGGGAGTCTAGTGTCAACCAAATAAGTAAAATGCTTGTGACCTCTAAAGCGCCATTTTAGACCTAATGCTGACCAATTAGCAGGGTGTACGGGGACAGATCTGTATGCATGTCGTAAGTCAACCTTAGCCATATAGTAGCCAGGACGCAACAAACGAGCAGCATCATCAAGTGTTTGGAATTTTTGCTTCTCAATGTCAATGTAAGAGTTGACACCGAGACCCGGAGGCATGGAACAATCGTGAATAAGGCGGAGGTCCTCAGAGTCTGCCTTTGGAACTGCGCCAAGCGCACTAATAATGACAGGCTTAGATGGCCAAATTTTATAATTACCTGCAGAAATTTCCTCCTTAATAATGGTTTCCACTTTGTCAAAAGCAAGTGAGTTAACCGTAGAAAAATAATTGTGCATTTCAGCTGGTTTGAGTTCTGCATCCTTTGGAAGGAGTTGGAAACCATTGATAACACCAGATAAAAGAAACTCGTTATCTGGGTCATCAGCCAGCTCAGTAGTCCATAGATTAATGTTTAATGGAGAAGAAAATTGAGATAGTCAATTGTCGCCTGGGACCCCGTGTGCATGACCAGCATGTAGCTTGCCACAAACATGGGATCCATTCTTCCTATTACAAACATGGGCAAAACGACAATCCTGTTTAGTGCAACCCTTAAGTCTATTGTAGTTACGGCAAATTTCCTGCCCCTCAGTAGTATGGGAACCAAAAGGAACACCCCCCTTGCCTGCTGAAGAAATTCCTCCTCTGGAAGAAGAAGAGGGCCCATAAGATTTTGGCGCAGAAGCAGGTACAGCCCAACGAGGCATAAACATCACTTCATGGAGGTGGCTGTTATCAAAACTCCATGGGTAGCCATAAGTGTGCTGAAGAATCCGATATTCATCATCATACTTCAATACAGACTCCCAGGTGTATTTACGAGCCAACTCCATGATTTTTATACTATATGAAAGGTAGTCCCTAACATCAGCAGACGTGGGCAGCCTATTACAAGTTAAAAATTCGTAGAAAATACGTAAATTGGCAATAGAATATTGTTCAACCGAAATAGATTCAATTTTTTGCTTCTTTTCACCAACAGACAAAACAAGCTTAGTTTGATGGCCAGAGTCTGATGTAATGACTTTTCCTCTTCCACTGGCCGTAGACGAGACACGCAATCGACAATACTGAGTGGCTTACCTTGGCCTGTGTCAGAGGTTCGGGATGGTCGAAGAAACAGCTCAGAGCTTCGCTGCTCTTGTTCTCTAAAAATGGCCGCCAATCCGCGTTGTTGTTGTTGAGGTCTAGGATTATGGGGTCCAGCGCTTCCAATCAAAGTGGACATAACGTCAGGGCCGTTTGATTCAAAATGGTTCGGCAAAATAGACGCAGAAGAAGGAATGGCGGATTGGGTGGGAACGTGAATGGCATAAGATGCTGCTCGTAGATTCTACAGGGAAGCTTGGCGTTCCGCTATCTGACAGCGTAGGCGGTGTTCTTCATCAGCAATGCTTCCCTGAACAGCTCTTTCCTCTGCCTCCAAGGCAGCTAGCTCGCGACGGAGTGACACAATATCGGGCGGTGGATGGCGGTTTATCCCGTCCTCCTGTTGAAGATGCTGTTGTTGTGATGGTGGTGGCGGAGTAGGATGTTGCACAGCGTTGGGGCGCGTTGCTAAAGAAGAAATGATACCTGTGGACTGGGACTTCGGCCTTTCATCAGTTGTGCTCAGCTGCTGTTCATCGTTCAGTTGTGTTCTGCCATAACAGTGACGTGAAGGGGGTCCAAAGGTATGTGTTGAGATCTTTTCCCTACAATCTTGTGATGGACATCGGAGTCCAGCATGTCTGGAAGTTCGCTTCTCTCTTTCTAGAGCTACTGCTATTTCCTGTGGTGAAACTATAAAATCACCTTCCACAGGAGTCCTTGGGGGAGAGATAGTAGGTGTTACCAACACAGCCAGAACAAACCTCCAGAACTGTATAAAATTCATGGTGATCAAGGAAAGGATTGTAAAGATTTACTTGAATACTCTTGCACAGCTTTAAAACATCAGTTTGACATGTATTGTAGCATATTGAGAAGAAGAACTGAAGAGGAATGGGATGAAGAAGCATGGCCTATATATATGGTAAAACTGCAAACCTAGTGGTCAGCAGTTCTAAGAGGTCAGCAGTTCTAAGAGGTCAGCAGTAGGAGCTAACCAAAACAAACCAAAACATTCCGTGCTTGGCTCTCGTTGAGGTCGGACGTATCTAAAACGCTCCGGTCTTGGCGCGCTAAGTCGAAGAAAGAAAAAAGAAGACTAAAGCTTGAAGAGCTCCTGCTTTGACAGCTAAGTCCTTTTTGATTTATTATATATTGTACTGCCTTCTTTACTTCATTTATATCTTTTCATTTCCTTAATTTGTTGTTTTGTTAGTTTTTAAATTATTGTTTTTGATAATAAATTGTTTTTATCCCAGTCAGTTTTTTATCCATCTATCATCTAATATGGTAGCTTTGCTGTGTTGTGGGTTCCTGCTGCTCCTTCTGTGTAACATCCTAAGGAAATGGGCTTGCCTCAGATCCTTCAAACATAGTTTTGGAAGAGCACATAACCGTAGAATGATCTCCCTACGACTTAAAAATAACTTTACTCAGGTAGGAAACCCCACATTTACGCTAAAACTGATATTTGTGTTCGTTGTATTTTTGAGCAATACAAAACCTTCGTTCAAAAGTAGCTCACCCAACAACAACGAAATGAGTCGACTAGATAGGAGTTTCTTTTCTATCTCTTCACTTGATGCCTGCAATAGAGTTTCTGAAAGCCAGCTCACTCTCCAATTAAAATTAATGGCTTTATCAAAACTTAAGCCAAGCAGGCACAAGTATTTCTATTTTTTAATCCTCTTGTCAGGGGACATCTGCCTCAACCCAGGTCCTGTTAAGTATCCCTGTTCTTCATGCTTAAAACCTGTGGCAAAAACACACAAAGCACTTTCTTGTGACAAGTGTGGATTATGGGCTCATAAAAAATGTGAGCGCATTTCTGATAAAAAATATCAACAATTTATGAAGACTCCTGAAGATAAACTGTTTTTCGTTTGCAGTCCCTGTCTTTCTCGTAATTTGCCCTTTGCTAATGAGGAGTCATTTGGTGACGAAATTCGGGACAACATCAATATTACTATTGATGAAAACTTTGATTTTGAGGCAATCAGAAATGGGAAGGGCTTAAAAATGGCCCATCTCAACATTAATGGTCTGTCATCCAAACTAGACTATGTTAAACTTCTGCTACATCAAACAAAACTTGATGTATTCTCCATCTGTGAAACCAAAATTGATGACACCATCACTGACAATGACGTTAAAATTGATGGCTATGTTTGTTATAGGAATGATCGGAATAGACGAGGTGGGGGTGTTCTGATTTTTGTTAATGAAAACTTGGATAGCCACCTTTTGAAACACCTTTACTTCGAAAATGTTGAATCACTATGGGTGAAAGTGTGCCTGAAAAAAACTAAACCTATTTACGTGTGTGGGGTTTACAGGCCACCTGGAGGTAGTGATTTGCAGAGTACTGAAAACCTGTGTACTCATTTTAAACAGTGTTTTAACAAGCTCCCAAAAGAAAAAAAAGTTTTTATCTTGGGAGATTTTAACTGTAACATGCTTTCAAAATATGCTCTTTCCTCCAAAATAAAGGAATTATGCTCCACTCTTTTCCTAAAACAACATATTACGGAGCCAACTCGTGTTACTGAAAATAGTAGCACTCTTATAGACTTGATACTTTCTAACAGTTCTTGTATTTCTAAAACTGGTGTCATGGATTTAGGCATCAGTGATCACAATTTAGTTTATGTGATCAGAAAATTCAAAAGGCCAAAATTTGAACCTAAAACATGCAAGGTTCGTAGCTACAAGAACTTCAGTGAAGAGGCTTTTCTGAAGGACCTCAGGAATTTAGACTGGTCATATTTTAATAATTATGATGACCTTGATGAAGCATGTGAGAAACTGAATAAAAATGTTAAAACAGTGGCTCACAAACATGCCCCTTTCAAAACACATAGATTTTCTGGCCGTGTTGAGGCATGGGTCACTGATGAATTAATAATAGCCATCAAAGAAAGAGACTTCTTGAAACGGAAAGCATCAAAAACAAAATCCATCATACACTGGGAAGCTTTCAAACAAAAAAGGAACCAGGTAATAGGTCTCAAAAATCGACTCAAAAACGAGTACTATAATGACGTTTTGCAGGACTTTCAAAAACGGCCAAAACAACTTTGGAAAACCCTAAAAAAACTGGTTCCTGATAAGTCAGGCAATACTACCTCGATAAAACGAGTAGTCCAAAACGATGGTACAGAAACTTCTCACCCAAAAGAAATTTCCAACACATTCAATTCATTTTTTGTCAGTGTTGGTGCCAAACTAGCCTCTAAATTTTCTTCTGACACTACTAATGTTAATCCACCTGTCAGCAGACACGATTTTCGGTGGGTTCGTATTGAGACCAAAAGTGTCGAGAAAATAATTAGTTCACTAAAACTTAATAAAGCTACAGGCTTGGACGGAATTGGTTCACGACTGCTAAAAGCAGGTTCGTCAGTTTTAAGTATTTATTTATCAAGTCTTTTCAACAAATCTTTATTTACTGGTTATGTACCTAAATGTTGGAAGACTAAAAGGGTCTCGCCTATTTTTAAAAGTGGCAATAAAACAGATCCTACTAATTATCGGCCTATCTCCATTTTGCCAATTCCTATGAAAATTTTTGAAAAGTTAGTGCATGAGCAAATGTCTCATTTTATTTCTGAGCACAACTTCCTGAATGACAGACAGTCCGGATTTCGAAAACTCTTTTCCACAGAAACTGCAGTAGTCGATGTCTCTGATTTTATTCTTACTGAGCTGGACCAACATAACTTTGTTTGTGCTGTGCTCATTGACCATAAAAAAGCTTTTGACACTGTTGATCATAAAATTTTGTTAAAAAAACTATGGTGTTTTGGCATCAGAGATGCTGCCTTTGACTGGTTCGAGTCCTACTTAACGGGCCGAATGCAGCTGACTCTTGTAAACGACACAGGATCAGATCTGCTTCATGAAGACGCTTTTGGGGTGCCGCAGGGATCTGTGTTGGGGCCCCTGCTCTTTCTTTTGTATATTGATGACTTAAAATCTGTCATCAATTCAAACTACCACCATCTATATGCAGATGATACAATAATTATTTCGTCTCATAAAAACTTGGATACCCTTGTCTCCCAGGTCGAGTTAGAACTTTCGCAAGTCGACCTCTGGCTGAATAATAACAAAATGACTATTAATACGGACAAAACTGAAACAATCTTTTTCGGCAACCACAGCCAGTTAAAAAAAGTTGAGAACAAAACTATCAACTATATGGGTATTCCTTTGAAGAGGAGCGAAAAAGTTAAATATCTTGGGGTAACATTTGATCAAAAAATGCAATGGGAAAAGCACATTAATGACATAAATAGAAAAATACTAATTAAATATTCTAAAATTAGAACCATTGCATCCTGTTTAACACCTCACACAAAAAACCTTTTAATTAATGCACTTGTCATGCCATATTTCAACTACTGCTCCTCGGCATGGGCTTGTGCCACCCAAGGTAGAAAACTAGAAAAACAATTAAAATGTGTCCGTACCTTTCTTGGGAAAGAGAGGGAATATTCAATGAATAATTTACTCATCAAAAACGATGCCATATTAGTTTTCAAAGCCATGAATCACATTGCTCCTGATTACATGCGCTCAAAATTACTTTTGACAAAAAACTGTCATAATCATCAAACAAGAGGAGCTTCAAAAAACAGGTTCACACTTCCCTTGGTCAACACGGAATTTGGCAAAAAAGCCTTCCCATTTAGAGCTGCAAAAGTGTGGAATAATCTTCCAGACCAAGTGACCTGTGATGGAAGTCTGCTTTCGTTTAAGACTTCCATCTCTAATGTATTTGGCAAATTCTAATGGAGATCACTTTTTAACTTTTTAATTTTTGTTTTTTATTCTTTTTCTTTTCAATTTTCACAGATTATAAATGTTACTATGTTTGATTGAGCTGAGGCAGTCTAAGGTTTATCATTTTTTGTTTCTTTTTTGTTCTAGTGGCCCCCAGTGGAAACAATCCACTAACTATAAGTTTTTGTGATTTTCTGGGCTAGCCACTTTAAATATTTATTATTATTATTATTATTATTAATCAGCCGCAGTGCTGTGTGAGGACTTCATACTAGCTGAATTTAAACCCTCATAAAACTTATGAGGAACAATTAGGAGAGCTAAATTGCCTAAATAGCCTATTATAGACTATATTACAGTTAGGGACAACTGCAAATTAGACTATTCCGCCTAAATAGGCTATGATAGACAAATTAGGCGAAATTTATCTCCTAACTAGGCTATCAACATTAAATTTGCTTATTACAGCCTTCTGGTCCGTGGTCGCATCGATCTTTAAGGTTAAAAATGATCTAACAAACCTCCCTCGGATGTAGAAGTATTATTTTCGTAAATGTTATGGTGCGGTTTGAAGATATTGCTTTTAGTTTGTTTTGCCGCTAATCCGCATGCGCACAACGTTTTTTTCCGGCGTGTTTTAAAAAACCGCCGAAATAGACTATTTTGACTTAAAAAAAGATGGCGCTTGCTTAGGCTATGATGTCCTAATTACGCTATCATAGACAAAATAAGCTATTTGGACAATCTCGCCCGGACCTTGTTCTAGTCAATTGGAAACGAGTTTGGTTGGTGGGCACGTTTACATGTATAACTTTTATATCCGCCATGCAAATTCTATGAAATTTGACCTAAGCAAAGATGACTAAGGCTACCATCAAAAATATGTTGTGTTCGCGTCCTGAAGACCCCGCAAAAATGAGTCGGTCGGGCGGTCGGGCATATTTTTCCCCGGGATTTTCAGATCGGAGCAAGCAAATTCGTTCTCAGGGCCAAAACAGTATAGCGCCACTCGACATCGTTTGTAGACCATTTTTCGCCGTCCTGTAAACTGTCAGTAGCCACAGGTGTGCCCTAAAGGAATTAATTTTTACGGAAATTAATTTTCGCGAGTTTTTGTCAATTTTGTATCAATTAGTTCTGGCGAAAAAAAATTTATATTTGAAAAATATCTCGCGAAATTTTTTCCCGGTTTTTTTGCGACTTACCGACTCGGGTTTTTATTACCAAATGTGAGTCGGTCGGAGGACGCGAACACAACATATTTTTGATGACGGCCTAAGTCAGCAAGTAGTACAGGAAAAATAGTAGCGCGACCAACAAAGATTGCGAAGATATCATCGATTAAAATTTTCCATCTCCTAAATAGACTATTCTCTCCAAGTTAAGCTATTAAAAATCTCCTAATTTAGCTACTAGCTTATTTAGGAGAAATAGTCTAATTTGCAGTTGACCCTAACTGTATTATATAGACTATCGTATCAGTCAGGAATAACCTCGTAATTTGCGGTTATTCCTTACTACTGATCAAAGGTGAGCTGCAGAAAAAATAACTGATCTACCTTATTGTTAGGGGAGAAGTAGCTGAGTGGTGAAGGCACTCACTTTATAAGGCTGCAAAGCTAGTACCCCCAGTCTATTATTTATTTGGGCAGAAACCTTTGGTTCCTCCTTCCTCTTTTCATCATCCTTTCTTCCTTAGGGAAAACAAAACATCTTATATATACACCAGGACAAAAAAAACCTGAGTAGGCAAAGAACAACAATAGTCACAGTAACTTGAACTGAAAAATTACCTATAAATCACATGATGATGAACGTGCAAAAACATCTACCATTATTGTTTACAATTTTTATAAGGCTTAGTTTCCACTAAAGGCCAAAACACACGTACGAGTTTTTGTTTATTTGACGCACGTCATATGCTGTCTTTTCTGCATCAATGTGTGTAAAGTGCTGTAGTTGACAAAAAAATGACTTTTGGTAACAGTAACGCAGCAAGATCTTTACTTACGGGTTTTGCGACAGTTGTTTTTTCTTGCGCATTTTCCTCATCTGTTACCTCAATCTTTACCCCCCAAAAAATAGAATTCCATTGCACCTCGTTCCCAGGGCATTTTGCCTTGTTGATAAGTTGATAGCGGATAGTTGGCCACTCCCCCCGTAATAACGGCTCAGGGGCCACAAGACCCTGGGGACGAGGTTGGAAGAGCGGTGCAGCTCGTAAAAGGTGGATTTCCACTTAAAAACGAATTGGAACAGATCGGAACGGACAATTGTGATTTCTGGAAATTAATTGTTTGATAAAATTTTCTGTTCAGAACCCGTTCCTGTTCAAATAGAAAGTTGAAATCATTCAACGCCGTCCCAGGGTCAGAAAGATACAAGATGCCCTGGGGACGAGGTTGGAAATCATTTTATTTAACTTTTCCTGCGGACAGGGGCGGAAAAAATAAAGGAACAAAATTGTTTCGCCCCGATCCGTTTTGTTTTTTAAGTGTAAATTTACCTTAACAAAGTGAAAGGTGCCTTTGGAAACCAACCCCATGCCTAGAGGACTATTTGCTTCTCCATCGGCGTGGTGCTTTTCGATTATTTGGCCGTCATGGTGGTCAAAGGTGTCTAGCTTGCCTTGGGAATTTGGTTAATTCCATAGATAACTTTTAAATAGGGATTAAAAAACTGCGACTTGACCTAAAATAGTTTGATCCTTTGATAGTTTGATCCTTTCGCAATCATTTATTAATATAGTTTGATCCTTTTTTAACACCAGGTCTTTTATCACTTAATGCCAAATAAAAAAAGGAAGTCGCCATAAAAGGGGACATATGCTTTCCCTAAATAAATGGGGGTGGGAGGCAAAAACGGACAAACGCGAAAAGAAGGAGACATTATATTTGCATTGCGCACCATTTTTATCTCCTGAAATGAAATTCTTTTTTCCATTTGTTACATGTTGTAGGTTACTAGTAACAAGGGCACTTTGTATCTTTTGTGATATAGGAACTGCAATATGTGATCCTGGAAACACGCGGTTGGGTCACTCAGAGTCCTTACAAACATTTTGCCCCCTGGGCTCCTCTACTGCTATTATTTTGGGGGTTTGTTCGCCGCCCGGCCTGTCAAGAAGGCAAGAACCCCTCTGGGGACGAGGTTTGATTCTAGGAATTTGCTGGCGTAAGCATTTTAGCGTAATGTAATATGGCCGCGGGGATGTGGACACGTGGTGGAAGAATGAATAGTGATTTGTATCTTTATCAGGTTATTCTTGCTAAGTTTAATAAGATATAGCTAGCTACCCCTGAAGTGGGGCTCTCAATAAAATTTTTGTTGTAGATAATAGCTAGCTAGCTAAATAAATGTCAGAGGTTCAGAAAGGCTATTTTGTTCATTTTCGTTTGCACTATATATCTGGTGTCCACTGATGTGTAAAAATCTGAAAGATAGATAGATAGATGTGCATATTTTACATGGCTAGCCTCACAAATATCGAGGGATATACCCTGTCTATTATTTCCAGGAGGGGCCATGGCTTAGATGGAGAGTCCTAGAGTATTTAATGCTCATTTTGAGCTACGCAAACCCAATTAGGACCCGCGCTCTACTAGACAACTCCCGGCAACATCCAACGGCCCACATAGTGGGCCATCTACCCAATTTCCCTCACATGGCTTGGGTTAACCCGGGGCTATGGTAACATTCACTCGCCCATGTTGAATCGCCGTCAAGAGGAATCGAACCCCGGTCTCCCGCACAGAGTACGAGAGCTATAACCACTAATCTACGGCGCCACAAGCCAATTTCAAGATTTTAGCTAGCTACAAACGTAGATTTCAAGGCAGCATCCTGCTTAAGCTGTAACTTGCCTTATTTATTCTTATTCTTCTAAAGTTTGGTATATTATTATTTATTTTTATGGTTGTGGCTCTCTAGCTAGCTCTTGCTACATCTGGGTGAAGAGTAAAAGTAGCCAAATGCAGTTTGGCATGCTAGTTAGCTACAACAAAATTCTTAATCAATATTTCTTATACTAAATACAGTTAAGTAGGTAGCGACACCTGTTATTACTGTTATAAAAACTTACTCGACAAAATAAAATTGCTGAAGGATTTTTTTAGCTGGAGGGCGTAACGACAGGCTGTTGTCTGTATTTTTAATTTAAACCAAAGTTGCAATAAATTTTTTGGGAAAAGGGTATTGCACCTATACACATTTGCGATACCGTTTACCTGTACAGCTGTTTTTAGCAACAGATTGTTTCCTGTTGTTTTGTTTAAATTGAAGCTGTGATAAGCCTATATGAATAAGCAACACGGTTTATCTGTATGTTGTAAGTGCTTAGGCAAGTGTTAACAGAGTGTATCCTGTGTTGTTATGTAAACCGAAGTTACAACACAGTTTTTTTTAAAAAGGTATTACGCCTCAGGGCTTGAAATCCGACCCTATTTCGGGCGAGTCTTTTTAGACTCGCGTCAGTTATGCTGCGCGAGTCTGCCGAGTCTAAAAAAACTCACGTAAAAATAAGTTACGCGAGTTTAATTTTATATCCCTGTGGTCTAAGAGCTAGACCGTTACATCAGGGAAATTTCATAAGACGAGTGCGATCACACACGTACTCGCCCACAGAAGCAACTGCTAACAAGGCTAAAATGTGCTTAAATAGCCGAAAATTTAACGAATAAATTTTAAAAAGTTGATTATCTAGAGCGTAGTTAAGTTGCCATCTACGGCAATGCAATAAGCATTTAACTATTAAAAGCTCTATTTGGAAAATCAATCGTCGAACAACTTCAGCTTCAACTGTATCATTAAATACAGTTTATAACCACTTGTGGGTATATTAAACTATTTTTAAAAACGCTAAAATGTATTTAATTAAATGCCGTGTTTTGCCGTGGTTAAATTAAATGTTTGTTGAACGTTTTAATAATTATTTACCCATTTGAACTAATGTTTTTTTATTGCATATTATTTTATATATTTCTTTTAAGTATAATAATTTTAATATAATTATATATAATTTTATTTAGTAAAGGAATCATTGACAGTTAACACTATTAAACCAACTTTAAAAAAGCTAGTTCACTTTCCTGTTTTTGTTCTAAAATTAGGGGGTAGCTAGAACATAAAAAACGAAGATATCTGCAAACATTATTTAAACGGGGTTTATCCGATCTGCGATCGCACGTGTCTACGGACATTGGCTTATGCTTGGTTTAAATGAAAGCTCCTTATTGCTTAAAATATACAACGAAAAGTAAGTAAAAAATGTACAATAGAATATCCTTGAAAAATCTAAATATTTAAGCTCGATTTTCTAAACTTTTAGCGCGAGTCCAATTGGACTTGCGTAGCCATGACTAACGCGAGTCTCGGCGCGAGTCAGACTCGCGGACTCGCGTCGGATTTCAAGCCCTGCGCCTAAACGCATTGACCGCACAGTTTACCTGTACTAAGTGCTCAGTCCAATGTTAATGATGGCTGTTTCCTGTGTTTCTGTTTAACCGAAGTTACAATAAAGTTGTTTTTAGGAAAGGGCATTATACCTTTATGGATGTGAAATTATTTGCATGTTCTAATCACTCAGTCTGGAGTAACATTTATTTTTGAACTTTTAGCGGGATCGTTCTCTGAAAAATAAAAAAAGTTGGCCGACTGTTTTTGCTATAACAGGGTAGCAACGAGTTGTAAACTGTGTTTTTATTTCAGCTGAAGGTGGGGAAAGTTATTTTTTTGAAAAATATATTACACCGGAAAGACCATAATGTTGTGCGCCTCACTCAATTTATGACATACTATACTAAAGCGCTCCACCTGAATATGTGGCACAGTTTACAGTTCTTATTAATCGCTCTTCCTGGCGTTCGATGCCTGGCAACTCAGTTACTTGTGGCTTAATCCGGCGTTTTGACGCTGGTTCCCCGGCTAGTCTAAATATTAATACCACGGAATCACATTTTGGATTTAGACTCTTTTGTTAATTCTAACCTTTTGTTTTTTTCGCCTACTTCTATTTCTTTTTTTGTTTTTAAACTTGTAGGACCCAACTTTATGGTCATTTCCGAAATATCAAAAGCACCAAAAGCAATAATATTTAATAAATTGATATGCCAAAACGTCTTCGTTTCTTTCTTATGAATGTTAAGTGTAGTGCAGTATTGTTATACTTTTCTACGAGCATCTGATTCTAAAGTCTGATCGGCTTGCGTTTTTTTTTTACCGCTTTGGGCTACTTAAACTTATGACCCTGGCTTTGCCCGCCAACAGTAACGCATTGGTTTATTCTAGCCTGTATCTCACGTACTGCCTGAAACATTTTGCAAGTTCAAGATAATACCAAGGGATAATACCTATTTATTTCAAATGACGGAACAACATTGTAGAAGTTCTGTACAAAACAGGCTACTGGCGACCTTAAAAGGTATAGCGAACAAAATTATACACGAACAAGAATCTGAAATCTTTTAGCCTGCAAGGGCTTTTCATTTTTAAAATTAAATAATCTGTGATAGTGTGTATTTTCATAGCGCGTGGACCTGTAAGATTATAAAGCGAAAAGTGAGAAGATAAGAATAACGTTTTATTTTTGTGTGACTATGAGAAATATGGTCTTTGAAAATATTTACAAGAAACATATTTCTTGAAGAAAGACTCACTTATTAGTATACTAGTCAATAAAGCCCATGGAGAAATCCACTTAGGCAGAGGTACAATAAAAAAATAGGTTGTTTTAGATTTTTTGCTGATTTAAGCAGTGCAGATCCAAAAAAAAATTGGCGAAATTTAGTTTATTCTTTGCCTGTAGTGTGTAGAGGTTGAAACTAATCAAAATAATGTATAGGATCAAATGCTTTCGACACACGCCTAGGGAGATATAAGGGTTCGAAAATTTTGCTGACCTCAGCAAAGACCCGCAAAAACATACAAACAATTTTTTTTCAGAATTTTATATATCTAATGCCTTCATCGTGTAGATCTTGAAACGCTGATCAAGAAAATGTATAGGATCGTGTGTCTTTGACAAGCGGATGCAGAGATATTAGGGTTTGAAGGTTTTTCCGATGACGTAACCAACCCGTCCATTCCGAAACGGATTTGGGGACCCAGGTTTGGGAAACTTACCCAAATTGGTCCCAGGTGGTCCCTAGTTACCCACGCGGTGAAAAATAACTGACGTCACCACCTCTTTTCCAAGTTATTTGGCCTCAAAGTTTTAAGTGTACTGTAATGGCTTCATTAATTGAAATTAAGATATTGGCGTTAAAGTTGTCAGAAAATTTAACATATTAGACATGTATTTTCGGAAACATCAAAGAGAAATAAATACATCCACTTTGCCTGTTACAGACAGACGGACAAACACACAGACACAGTCTCTGTATTATTATAGAGACTAGTCGATAAAGCCCGTGGAAAAATCCACCGAGGCAGGATAAAAATGAAAAAGAAGCGTCATTTGAATTTTGATGACGTCAGCAACCCACCCCCCCAAAAAAAAAATTTAGAACCTTGTTTTCACGTTGCCTCTATTGTGTAGAGCTTAAACTGCTGATCAAGAAAATATATAGGATCATATGTTTTCGAGGAACGCCCAAGGAGATATAAGGGTTTAAAAATTTTGCTGACGTCAGCAATGGCCCGTCAAAACCCAAAACTTTTTTTTAGAAATTTGTATACCTGTTGCCTTCATCGTATAGATCTTGAAACGCTGATCAAGAAAATGTATAGGATCATGTACTTTTGACAAACGGTTGCAAAGATATTGGGGTTTGAATGATTTTTGATGACGTCTGGGACTCAGGTTTGGGAAACTTGCCCAAATTGGTCCCAGGTGGTCCCTAGTTACCCACGCGGTGAAAAATCATTGACGTCACCACCCTTGTTTCCAAGTTATTTGGCCTCAAAGTTTTAAGTGCACTGTAATGGCTTCATTAATTTAATATACTTTGATTAACGTCAATATTATTTTAACATCAAAGTTTGGTAAATTACAGAACAAATTTATAGGTGATTTATATTAAAATCAATCCAAATAATATTTATTTTTCAAAATTTTGACCAGAATTTGGGAAACGAACATAATGTTAACCGAAATAATGCTAATTAAGATTAAGGCTTAATTCCTCTTTAAGGGTGCAGAATGAGCTCTTTTTCTTGCTTGCATAAAACGCCAATCCATGCCGTTTTATTTAGCTCCAATGTAGCACTTGCGACTAATTTAAATAAAAATGCAGCAACACGACTGCAAGCTGAACCAAGCCTAGAAAAAGGTGATATTGTAATAATTTATATTTGTTTGGTCATTACAACAAAAAGAAAATAAATATATATGCTCACCCTGCTACACAGGTGCAATTTACAGAGTGAATCCAACCTGTTTTGTGCATTACAGCCCAAGTATCATACAATCTTTGTGCTTTCCCCGGCCTTCGACTTGGTAGCACGGACAATTTTATGTAGCAGAATTCTACTTCTTTCAGGTGGTGACAATACACTTCCTGTACATGCACAGATAGGTAAAAGTTGTAAGCCTCCAAGGATTTGTGTGCTTTAAGTGACTCGTGTGTGAACTCACTTGGTGTGTGAACCAAATATACCTATAAATCAACATAACTTATATCCGGAAGTAGTAAAACATTTTCACTCCATTCACCAGTCTACAGCGAGTAAGGATCTGCAAGTATAGTCCTGTCTGCGAGTGAGTTTTCCAGTATAATGAGATTTATCCTCTTTTGAAAGCTTTTGGAAATAGTCCGCATATTTAGACATTTGAAAGTGCGTGCATTTTTTTTTGAAAACGAGGAAGTGCTTCACACAATCGGTACATTTTTTGCTGTGTTTAAATGTAGGGTTCTTCTAAGTCAATATTTTTCGAAAAAGATAGGCCGTATGTGCCTTGGCTGAACTGCTTTGTATAACATCACTCATTGCTTTAAAAAATATGATTGACAGCTATTCTGACTTTCTCGAACATGATTTTCATACACTTAGAGGAGGAGTTATATAATAAACGAGGAAATACCCCATGGGTAAGGAATTCTTTGTTGAGCAAGCAGACATTCTAAGATGGCAACAAGAGCTTCGATCGCTAAGTAAAAAAAGCCTTCCTTTTTACAGTTTTGTGAGTGATAATACTTATATTATGTGCTTTTTTGGCATGTTGTTTACTATTTAAGCTGCCATCCTTTGCCTGTCGAAATGCGCAGAAGTCTGGAAACTACTAATACCGGGTCACAGTGAAATATGTCTATAGCTAGCTAAACTGAGCAAAATCACTGAAAAATTTCATTTGCCAAAAAAATGCAGAGATGGTAACTCTCTAAACTGTTATAAAAGTTTGTTTTCATCAAGATAATCTCATTGATTAATGTCAATACACAAGATTGTATTTTTTTTTATTTTCGTCCTGAATTGTATTTTTGATGCGATTTTCGTCCAGAATTGTATTTTTGATGCGATTTTAATTTGTTTCCTGTGCATAAACAACACTTAAAACGTGTGTGTTTTGACCCTTATTTAGTCAAGATTTAAAAAGTCCTACTTTTTTCAAAGTTGACCAACTCGTTTATTTTTCTCATTTAAATTTATATTAGAAGTCTTTGCAAATAAAAACATTTGTGTGTTTTAGGGAATTCGAAAAGTTTGGATACTTTGACCAAATTTATGAAAAATCTGTTCTGTATAATAACTTACTGTTATTATTGTCAATTAATGTCAAAATGTTTTAATGTCTAGAAGGTAACTATGGATTATAGAAAATAATTTATATCTATCATAAATTAAAAGAATTCATAAAGGAACATTTTATTGTTATCACTTCTAAGTTGTTTTAGTATAAATTATTGATTTCCACATGCAATGAACTAATAGTAGATCAGTTAGCCAAAGTTGTGGTTTTGGGGAATCAATTAATGGCTATTAACTCATTTCTAAGATTTGGGCGTGTCTTTGTATGTGCTGTCATTAATAGGCCTGTTTATGTTATAAGGGTCTTGCTAATATATTCAAATTTAAACTCCAATTTGGGCTACTGAAGATATACGAGCATGGAAAACAATCATCTAGACAACCACAAATTCCTATTCTCATGTTGAATGATGACTAGAAATGATCGATTTAAACTATTATAGCCTCTGATATCATTTGGCCAGGATTAGCCAGAAAACTTTGTGTATTTTTTACTACATGACGGATATCTTCAAACCTTAAAGCTTCTTCTTTTTTTACATGTCCAACGACACCAAGTGGAATACATATGAGCACTGATAATTTGTTTTACCATTATATTTGCTAACGTTGTGCTTTTTAATATTGTTTAGATTTTAAAAATAAAGAGCAGCAATAACAGGAGATCTGTTTAAACTCACTACAAAATTATTACATTAACAAAATGGTGAATATTCCTTCATTGATGGAAGAAGTCACAAAGGAATGGTTACAGACTGTTTTCCAATCCTTCGACAAGACTATTGAGGTTAAATCTATTAAACCAGTTGCAACTGATTCAGGTTGGTTTAGTCAAAGATTGACTGCTAGCATTATACAACAAGATTCTGATAAAACGGAAAAAAATATTTTCATCAAAATCATGCCACAAAGTGTTGAATATAAAAGTTTTCTACTTGAGAATGATCTTCATATTACAGAATTAGGATTTTATCAGTCATTTTGGAAGGATTTAAAAGTTTTTTGTTGTGGCAAATTTCCTGAGATTGACAACATGGCACCTCGTTGTGTTGCTGGTAAATGTAACAAACATTCATTTTTCTTTTTACTTGAAGATCTATCACCTTCACATTCAATGATTGAGTTTGATAAAGGTTTCGAAACATGCCAGTTAGTTAATGCTGTAAAAAAGATTGCATGTTTTCATGCAGTAGGTTATTTGTATGGAAAGCAAGAAAATATAAACTTCAAAAGCAAGTATCCCTTTCTTAGTAAATTTCACAAAAAATTTTCGACTGGTCTCACTGCCTTTCACGCAACAGTTAATGATTATTTAGAAAAAATCGAAAATCTTGTCACTGGAAATTCTTCTCTAAAACATCTTGCACCTTATGTCAGTAAACTAAAAGCTGCTGGTGATATAGGGAAAAAAATTTCCAATTTTTTGTTGATGTCAGGATCTGATTTTATTATACATGGTGATTTATGGATCAATAATGTTATGGTCAATCATAATGGCGAATGCAAATTTGTTGATTGGCAATTTCTTGCTGTTGGTAATATTTTTTTTGATTTTGGGTTACTTGCATTCTTGAGTGTGTCAACAGAGGACACCGAAAAGCATATTAATTTATTGACTAAAAGTTATTATAGTGAATTTTCCAGAATATGCATAGACATGAAATGTCAGGATGTAATTCCTTGGAGTTATCAGCAATTCCATGAAGCTGCATTAAAACAGGGAATGTTCATTACTCTGATTTGGTGTATGTCTTTTGATTTATCAGAGAAATATGCCGATTATCAAAAACGAACTTTGTGGATACTAGAAAAGTGTGTAAATAATTGTCCAGAATATTTCTAAAAAATATATTATTGTTTTGTTAGTTGATGCATTTTTTAAAAACTTTATTCATCCCTTATTTAATTTTCGGTCCTAATTTATTTTTCCTTTTTTTAGATTACTTTTTTGATTGGGTTGTTTTAATGATGGATCCGGGGTGTTATTGGTGATAAGTGAAAAAATACTTTGCATTTTAAAACACCGTAAAATATGCTTTTAAAAATTGTCTTTACTAGCTCTTAACTTTCACTGCCAAGTTTACGAGGAGTTCTAAATCTGTTTCCTTCCGTTGACTGTTCATTATATCTTCTTATAAAAAACAGAAAATTGACTTCCACTTGGGGTTTTTTGTTTTTATTTTATAACTTTTATAGTGTTATTGTTATTATTTTAATTTTATTATGTGTTGCCTGAAATTGTTCTAATCTTGTTCTTATCTTTTAAACATTTTCAATAATCTTACATTGTGCAGTATAAATTTTGTGACCCATAATCTCTATTTACAAGTTTTGTTTTGAAAGATATTTGCCCGTGTTTGTTGCGTTGTTTTAGGAAAAATTTGGCCTTTGTTTTTATTGTGTTCTTATTTTTCTGCCATTCCCAGCCTCGTTTTTTTTTAAATGGGCTACAAAACAGAAGCGAGACAACAACAAAAAGACAAATACTTGAGGTTTCAACATGACTTTGTTCATTTTTTTTCAGTCAAACAAATCAAATGCACTTTTTTCTTGGTTTTGGTTCGAGTAAGGATCTGCAAGTATAGTCCTGTCTGCGAGTGAGTTTTCCAGTATAATGAGATTTATCCTCTTTTGAAAGCTTTTGGAAATAGTCCGCATATTTAGACATTTGAAAGTGCGTGCATTTTTTTTTGAAAACGAGGAAGTGCTTCACACAATCGGTACATTTTTTGCTGTGTTTAAATGTAGGGTTCTTCTAAGTCAATATTTTTCGAAAAAGATAGGCCGTATGTGCCTTGGCTGAACTGCTTTGTATAACATCACTCATTGCTTTAAAAAATATGATTGACAGCTATTCTGACTTTCTCGAACATGATTTTCATACACTTAGAGGAGGAGTTATATAATAAACGAGGAAATACCCCATGGGTAAGGAATTCTTTGTTGAGCAAGCAGACATTCTAAGATGGCAACAAGAGCTTCGATCGCTAAGTAAAAAAAGCCTTCCTTTTTACAGTTTTGTGAGTGATAATACTTATATTATGTGCTTTTTTGGCATGTTGTTTACTATTTAAGCTGCCATCCTTTGCCTGTCGAAATGCGCAGAAGTCTGGAAACTACTAATACCGGGTCACAGTGAAATATGTCTATAGCTAGCTAACTGAGCAAAATCACTGAAAAATTTCATTTGCCAAAAAAATGCGGAGATGGTAACTCTCTAAACTGTTATAAAAGTTTGTTTTCATCAAGATAATCTCATTGATTAATGTCACAAGATTGTATTTTTTTTTATTTTCGTCCTGAATTGTATTTTTGATGCGATTTTCGTCCAGAATTGTATTTTTGATGCGATTTTAATTTGTTTCCTGTGCATAAACAACACTTAAAACGTGTGTGTTTTGACCCTTATTTAGTCAAGATTTAAAAAGTCCTACTTTTTTCAAAGTTGACCAACTCGTTTATTTTTCTCATTTAAATTTATATTAGAAGTCTTTGCAAATAAAAACATTTGTGTGTTTTAGGGAATTCGAAAAGTTTGGATACTTTGACCAAATTTATGAAAAATCTGTTCTGTATAATAACTTACTGTTATTATTGTCAATTAATGTCAAAATGTTTTAATGTCTAGAAGGTAACTATGGATTATAGAAAATAATTTATATCTATCATAAATTAAAAGAATTCATAAAGGAACATTTTATTGTTATCACTTCTAAGTTGTTTTAGTATAAATTATTGATTTCCACATGCAATGAACTAATAGTAGATCAGTTAGTCAAAGTTGTGGTTTTGGGGAATCAATTAATGGCTATTAACTCATTTCTAAGATTTGGGCGTGTCTTTGTATGTGCTGTCATTAATAGGCCTGTTTATGTTATAAGGGTCTTGCTAATTTATTCAAATTTAAACTCCAATTTGGGCTACTGAAGATATACGAGCATGGAAAACAATCATCTAGACAACCACAAACTCCTATTCTCATGTTGAATGATGACTAGAAATGATCGATTTAAACTATTATAGCCTCTGATATCATTTGGCCAGGATTAGCCAGAAAACTTTGTGTATTTTTTACTACATGACGGATATCTTCAAACCTTAAAGCTTCTTCTTTTTTTACATGTCCAACGACACCAAGTGGAATACATATGAGCACTGATAATTTGTTTTACCATTATATTTGCTAACGTTGTGCTTTTTAATATTGTTTAGATTTTAAAAATAAAGAGCAGCAATAACAGGAGATCTGTTTAAACTCACTACAAAATAATTACATTAACAAAATGGTGAATATTCCTTCATTGATGGAAGAAGTCACAAAGGAATGGTTACAGACTGTTTTCCAATCCTTCGACAAGACTATTGAGGTTAAATCTATTAAACCAATTGCAACTGATTCAGGTTGGTTTAGTCAAAGATTGACTGCTAGCATTATACAACAAGATTCTGATAAAACGGAAAAAAATATTTTCATCAAAATCATGCCACAAAGTGTTGAATATAAAAGTTTTCTACTTGAGAATGATCTTCATATTACAGAATTAGGATTTTATAAGTCATTTTGGAAGGATTTAAAAGTTTTTTGTTGTGGCAAATTTCCTGAGATTGATAACATGGCACCTCGTTGTGTTGCTGGTAAATGTAACAAACATTCATTTTTCTTGTTACTTGAAGATCTATCACCTTCACATTCAATGATTGAGTTTGATAAAGGTTTCGAAACATGCCAGTTAGTTAATGCTGTAAAAAAGATTGCATGTTTTCATGCAGTAGGTTATTTGTATGGAAAGCAAGAAAATATAAACTTCAAAAGCAAGTATCCCTTTCTTAGTAAATCTCACAAAAAATTTTCGACTGGTCTCACTGCCTTTCACGCAACAGTTAATGATTATTTAGAAAAAATCGAAAATCTTGTCATCGGAAATTCTTCCCTAAAACATCTTGCACCTTATGTCAGTAAACTAAAAGCTGCTGGTGATATAGGGAAAAAATTTTCCAATTTTTTGTTGATGTCAGGATCTGATTTTATTATACATGGTGATTTATGGATCAATAATGTTATGGTCAATCATAATGGCGAATGCACATTTGTTGATTGGCAATTTCTTGCTGTTGGTAATATTTTTTTTGATTTTGGGTTACTTGCATTCTTGAGTGTGTCAACAGAGGACACCGAAAAGCATATTAATTTATTGACTAAAAGTTATTATAGTGAATTTTCCAGAATATGCATAGACATGAAATGTCAGGATGTAATTCCTTGGAGTTATAAGCAATTCCATGAAGTTGCATTAAAACAGGGAATGTTCATTACTCTGATTTGGTGTATGTCTTTTGATTTATCAGAGAAATATGCCGATTATCAAAAACGAACTTTGTGGATACTTAAAAAGTGTGTAAATAATTGTCCAGAATATTTCTAAAAAATATATTATTGTTTTGTTAGTTGATGCATTTTTTAAAAACTTTATTCATCCCTTATTTAATTTTCGGTCCTAATTTATTTTTTCCCTTTTTTAGATTACTTTTTTGATTCGGTTGTTTTAATGATGGATCCGGGGTGTTATTGGTGATAAGTGAAAAAATACTTTGCATTTTAAAACACCGTAAAATATGCTTTTAAAAATTGTCTTTACTAGCTCTTAACTTTCACTGCCAAGTTTACGAGGAGTTCTAAATCTGTTTCCTTCCGTTGACTGTTCATTACATCTTCTTATAAAAAACAGAAAATTGACTTCCACTTGGGGTTTTTTGTTTTTATTTTATAACTTTTATAGTGTTATTGTTATTATTTTAATTTTATTATGTGTTGCCTGAAATTGTTCTAATCTTGTTCTTATCTTTTAAACATTTTCAATAATCTTACATTGTGCAGTATAAATTTTGTGACCCATAATCTCTATTTAAAAGTTTTGTTTTGAAAGATATTTGCCCGTGTTTGTTGCGTTGTTTTAGGAAAAATTTGGCCTTTGTTTTTATTGTGTTCTTATTTTTCTGCCATTCCCAGCCTCGTTTTTTTTTAAATGGGCTACAAAACAGAAGCGAGACAACAACAAAAAGACTTGAGGTTTCAACATGACTTTGTTCATTTTTTTCAGTCAAACAAATCAAATGCACTTTTTTCTTGGTTTTGGTAGGCTTGACTTTCTTCACTCGAATCACTTCCTTCGTCTAAGCCATTCCAGTCGTCATTACATCCTGGATCATCTGGATCTTCCCATGCACTTTCATCATCACTTGGCATATCCGATGTTACTCCCTCGTCTAAACGGCACTTACTTGTGGCCAACGCTTGCTGTAAATCATACTCTTCTTTTTCGCTTTCCAAGAGGTCCATGTCATGAAAAGATCTAAAGGCGGAAGTTTCGATATCCCTATTGCTATCCCGTCGGTAATCCCAGCTTTTAACCACCCATTTTGGATCACCTTTTTGCCAGATTCTAAAGTCATTTCGTTGAAAAGTGTTACAATCCACTTAGCATGTAATAGTTTCAATTTGGACAGTTGTGACGGGATTTCTATGGTTTCCGCGTCCTTTCCGCTTTCCAGTGCTTCCGAGATTTGCTTGGCATACCATTCTGTGAATAATTTTTTCATGTACGATTTCGCAAATCAGTTGACGGTTAGGTCAAGTGGCTGATAAAGGTTAGTCATATTTGCCGGTACTTTGGTAAAAATAATATTGTTCTCCTTAAGAAGATTTCTGACGGCACTGGTTGTCTGTCCCTTGAATACATCCATAATCAGAAGTCCAGGATGCTCAATTTCCAATCCCAGCCTCCTGCGTTCATTTTTTTAGTATGGAATAACGATCTCTTTCATTAATTTGACAGACTCTTCTTCGTTACTGTAATGTTTTGGGTTTGCGCTCAGAGAGAATCCCTTAGGGAACTCGACTTTGATGATACTCCGTGTGGTTTTTTCAGAGTATGAGCTGCATAGGGAGGAATTGACCATCAAGCGTAACCGTAAATGTTGCGGTTATCAAGCGTTTATTTTATACCCCATCTATCGGTACCGTGCTAGACGATTTTTTTGCAAGTGTTGTTTTCCCACAAGAAACGTACTTCAACGGCGTTTGATCCAGATTTAAAATCATTGATTGTGGGATATCATGGTCTTCATCTAGATGGATGATCTCATAAATAAAAAAAGGTCTGCTTCTCTCTTTACGCCTTCTGGAATTTCGACTTTTTCAGTAATCGCAAATCTTCGTACGAACCCAATTCGACGGAAAAGACTCTGTGCCCACGGTCTTGAAGAAATAAGGTGATTGATACTTTCATCAGTGCTGTTTTTTCAAAAATCCAATAGCGGTTGCGATAGCTATATTTGAATTTATAACAGCTCCAAGGCTCCTAGATATTTTGCACTTTCGCATCAAGATCGCCCAGTAACAAGGGACGTCCTCTTTGTTTGGTTGGTAACATCTTTTTCGGAAACGTTTTTTTTTACATCTGTTTTCACCTGAATTTGATATTTTGATTTAAACGTGTGTACGGTACTTTCTTTGAGGTCTTTGGATTTAAAACGTTTTATAGCAGCACTGTTTCCATTTTCAGAAGCATATTTACCAATTTGGTAACGTTCGTCAGCAGTAAACTTTTGGTAAATCTTACGTCTTTTTGTCTTTGGTGACTTTTCAATTTCTTCAGTGATGGCATTGTAATCAACTAAGCCTAGTCCTTTGTCCCTCTGTGATGCTAAAGAAGAGCTTTGTGGAGGCGAATCGTTGATCTCAATAGAATTGCATGCTTCACCATCGTGCTCATTTTGAAGATTCTCCACTGTTTTCTGCAATCCTTGTTTTGCTAGTTACCTTATAATTGACATCTTGGTGAATTTCGTGATCTCTAATGTTGTCTTTCTTAAAAAACAAAAACATTCTGAAAGAAAATCGAACTCAAATTTGGAACGCACTACGATGAAAAGAAAGAAATTCAAATTCGAATTTGGAATGCTCCAAAAATAGTGCACGAATACATTTTTTTCTAAGAAATTACACTACAATCAAAAGCAGCTACCCGAAGAAAGCGATACTAAATAGCAGTGACTTCGCAATACGATAAGGAAGTGCACTTTACATGTGCTGTGAGGGGCTATCATTATTACCGAAGAGAATGGCAACCAGAAGTTGAAGAAACTCTCAACCGTGCTCACGAAAAATATAATATCTTCGATCGCTTTGCGATTAAAAAACCACAAGAAAAGAAACTGATCAAGTTGTTGGACATCTCCCGATGAAGATTTCAAGAATCACTAAGTTTTTAATGGATCGTGGTGCTGTTGTAACTGTTAAGTTGACAAGTGATCATTATAGGTGATCACCTCTTATTCAAGGTGGGCTAGAGATCCCTTGTGTTCTCAGAGCAAAGACGAATGGTTATTCATCTCGGAACCAAATATTGTTGGGCAAATATGAAGGAATGGCGCGAAGTTTCTATGTGGAACCAAAGAATGATGAAATCATAGGATCATTTCTTGTACCTTTAGCAACACTTCAAAACCTTGGAAACGAATTTTCCTCTGGTTCATCAAAAAAAACATCGAAAGAAGAAAACAAATGAAACGGCAACGACACCAAAGAGTGGGGACATTCGAAATTTTTTTGTTGGTGGTCCATCATGTAAAAGAAACAAAAGAGATAATATAATTGTATGTGAAAGAGAAAACATTTGTACTGCATTATTCTTTGTATGTGGATTTTAAGGAGGCCAAGGGAAAGGCTAAGGAAAATCTACAAGTATAAAATTTCGCGGGTACAAAATTTCGCGTGTATAAAATTTCGCGATTTTAAGAGTTTGAAAATTTTTCGCAGGTATGTTTGATTTATACACCATAAATTAAAGTTTTTGATAATGACTAAGGTAGGATATAACAGAAACGATAAAAAGAGACAGACATAATGTATACAACACAAGCAAGTAATTTAAATGAAATGAAATGATTAGGTTGCATTGTTAACAAATATTTTTACAACTAATTTTAACAAAATCACCATTGTATTGTATACAACAAAATTTGTATAATGCACGTGACTGTTTTGATTTAAATGTTAATATTTAACTAATTATAAATATCATTAAGTAAATGATTTTGCTAAACGTTTCCTATCTTTAATTGTTCCCTTTCATTTATTCATTTATTCATTCATACATCCATTCATTCATTCATTCCCTCATTCATTCATTCATTCCCTCATTCATTCATTCATTCCCTCATTCATTCATTCCTTTATTCCTTCATTTATTTATTTATTCATTCATACCTTCATTCATTTAAATTCTTTTTTTTTTGTGGCTTCTAGTTACTTTTCCTAAACACGTACATTCTACAAAAGATAAATAGGTGGGAAGCTACACATTTATTCCAACCTTTTTACTAATTCAAAAATGTATCATAAGGTTATTATGAAATCAACCAGAAAATATTTTAATTATGTTTCCTACACATATACAACATGTATAATATAACATGGAAGTAATTATGTCTAATAATGATTTTTAAGTGTTGAATTTTCCTACAATTTTCCCTACACACGTATATAGGTAATTATGTGGGATATAGTAACAACATTATTACTCTACGTGATGTAACAACATTATTACTCTACGTGATGTGGAAAATTGTCACGTGTTTGTTTGTGTATAAAAGTAAACTTGAAGTGATGAAAAACATTTGAACTGTCGTTGTTAACATGCTACGAATTATACTAAAGTACACCCATACTCTAATGTTATGGTGTCTTGTCGTTTATTTGAGTTGGAGTTATTTTTGTTGTACGAATATAAATTGTGTGTGACATGTGATCCAATCAAGATGATTGAAAAATGCAAGCAGTATTTAACATTGTGTTTGTATAGAAAAAGTAAATATAAAGTGATAAATATTTGAACTGTTAGGCTAGGAGAGAAAGTTTGTTTGTTTTTTATTGTTTTTTCCTTTTTATATTTATATTTCTGTTTATTTTTATTTTGCAACAAAGGTATTTCAAAAATATTGTTTAACCTTATTTACTTTGATAAGATAAAAAAACATTGTTGTGTATTTTATGGTGTTTTTCTTTAAATAAAGATTTGACCTCAGGCGAAATAAGTGGTGAACATAGAGTTGCTCTATAAAAGGGGAAAAATAGTGTGGATAAAGGTGAATAAGTCATTCTAAATTA
Source organism: Hydractinia echinata (assembly GCA_030067915.1). Lineage (NCBI taxonomy): Eukaryota > Metazoa > Cnidaria > Hydrozoa > Anthoathecata > Hydractiniidae > Hydractinia > Hydractinia echinata. The sequence goes on from JASGCC010000135.1 coordinate 408,043, forward strand.
ATCAGTTGATTTCAGTCGCATGAATCAGTTTGATAAAAACAGTAGACTCACAAAAGATAATAGAACAGTTCTTGTTCTGATGAGTATTAAGGAGACAACAGAAAGACGAACAAAAAGTCTAGAATTTTCAAAAGTGTTTATTAAGAAAGTAAAGGTCAAATACTTTGTTTAATATAAGTAGGTTTATGCATAGAGCAAGCCATTTTGATATGGAAAATTCCATATAGTTAAATGCTTGGTTAAGATTTTTTTGTAGCAAGGGATTTTCTAGATTTTTTCAAGATATTTAAATAAGCCGCACCTAGGGTGACTTAAGTGTCTCATTCTTTGAAGAATAATACATGCAGTTGAAAAAAGATGTACTGATTTTTCATCGGTCATTGACTTTGTTTTGTATCTTTTTTATCTTATAGGGAAATATTTTACAATAACCATAAAAAGACATGGCACCTATTGTTCTAGCATACTGGAAGATCAGAGGAGTGAGTTGGGTTTAATGTTTCTTATTTTCTAGGTCGATTACAAACTTCTAAAGTATACCAGTAAACTTATGTCATGGTGTCCTCCCAAAAATATATTTTCATGGTTTGGAAAGTAAACAAAATCTCTATAAAATAATTTTAAAGTATATATTGGTAGAGAGCTTGTATTAACGAATAAGTAAGAATGCACCTTCTTCCACAATCAAACAATTTCTTCAGGCAAAAGATCAAATTTCAGGACTGTAAAGAACATTGCGTCACTCCATCTTTCACAAATTTCAGGACTGTAAAGAACATTGCGTCACTCCATCTTTCACAAATAGAGGGACACTTCTTCTTAAGTTATGTTTTTTTTCTAATTTTTACTAAGCAATACATTTTATTTTTTCAGCTTGCTCAACCTGCTCGATTGTTGCTAGGATACACAAAAACTGATTTTGAAGATAGGTTATATGAAGTTGGTGATGGTATGTCCAGTTTTACGCTTTGTTATTCGTCCTTTGAGCTTGACAAATGGTTTAGCGTATGAATGATATTTTTTAAGGCCAATCTGTTCCCATGTGATTGCGTTGTGATATCATGAAGGTATAAAAACATCCATGGTGATATCAGTATTATTTTATATCCCATATGTTGTACAGAAAGAAAGCTGAAAGATAACATTGCGTCAGTACTACCGTTATGTCTGTTCGTTTGATATCGATTGATAGAATTACATTAATTCTTTACTAGTTGTTTAAACCCATGGAAGTTTTCACTTAAAAAAACTTTTATTTATTTATCAAAAAACAATTTGTTGTTTGTTGTTAATTTCATTGAATAAAACAGCAAACGAAAGTTTTTACCAAAATCGACTACAACAATTTCCCGTGACTTATCCCGTACATTATTTTATAACAAAGCAATTACATTCCCCGTGGTTTTAAAACTCGTCACGGCAAATTAGAATACAATAGCAAAATTCTTTGCTAATAAAATTATTTTATTTTATCACGTGATTTGTTTTAGCCAAATAAAAAGTAAACACAAGTTGTATAAAATGTTTTAGAGGCGCTTTTAAAATTGTAGGAAATATAATTGACTTAACCGGTCACAGACGGACAGACACAGTTTTCGTATTAATATAAAAGATCTCTGTGGTTAATGTGAAAAATGAAACTTATTCTTTGGAAAGATGATGTTTTTTTGCGTTGAAAAATATCCATTCTTTCATTTTTTATTACTTTCAAATTTTAGGTCCAACGTATGATCGTTCATGTTGGTTCGATGTTAAAGATACTTTAGGACTGGATTTCCCCAATGTATGGATCTTAGTTACATTTTTTGTTGCAAGTAGTTATCGAATCTCAAAAACTATTCTCTTCATCTTTTTAGTTACCATACTTAATTGATGGTGATATTAAAATAACTCAGAGTAATGCTGTAAGTATTAAATATTTCTTTTTAAGAATATCTACTTGTCTGACTGGCTTCAGTATCGTAACCAGTGGCGTCTATGGCCGACGGGGAAAATGATTATAGAACACGCAAAAATTTACCTTAAGAAAAGCATTTTTCGCATGAATTTAATTTTGCGAATCAAAAAAAAAAATTGCGGGAGTTTATTTTCGCGAATTTAATTTCGCGAATTTCTAAAAATTAAATTTTTGTAGAAATTTATATTTGCGATTTCGTATTTCCCATTATAATCAAGTGTGAATGACAGTAACTTTTGCTTGCTATTGAGATGAAAAAAAAAAATTTAGCAGAAATTTAAATCTTTTTGCGTATTACAGAAAATCAGATTTTTCGCGAGAATTTAATTTCGCAAATTTGAATCATTCAAATTTTTCGCGAGAATTTAATATCGAGAATTCAAGGATAATTTGCGAATTTCGCGAAATTTCTTCCCTTAAATTAATAGCTTTACATTCCTGAATGAGTTTAGTAAACACGGTAGTTTAGATTGCATTGTCTAGATTTTGTATTTCGAGCTGGTCGTTCCAAGAAAAATGAGAGGGAAATATTTTGTGAAAAATAGTTTCCTCTCATTCCCTCTCAAGTTTGGTAAACTTTGAGGTGTTCTGCATTTACATTGTTTTGTATCTTGTAGGTAATGCGCTACTTAGGACGAAAGAATAAGATGGGTAAGAACACAATCTTTATACATTTAAAAGCTATTATGTGAATCTGAGACAGTTATCATCTTGCTTACCTTCTGGTGTATAATACAAAAGTTTCTCATGCTTCCAATGTAAAAGAAGTGTTGCTCTTGGATTGTTTCAAATGATCTTATGGGCTGTGGTAGAAACAATTTTGGAAATAAAATTTGCTGATTACCTCGTCTTTAAGATTCTAGAATCAAATAAAAACATTGTTTTAAACCCACTGCTGAAAGCTGGTTTTCTCCAGAACTTAGATAAAATGTGAACGGTAATATCCTAAATTACAGTGTCTAAAGTTAATGATGCCCCCCTCCCCCCTCTAGCTTTAACTGTTTGAGAAATTGATGTAATGTTTGAAGAGGTTTCGTTTTTTACAGCCTTCCCATACCCCCTTGACAACTAAAATATCTTTATATTCATATTTTCCTAATCGATTTAGATGGCGAAACAGAAATAGAGAAAGTTCGAGTTGATATGATGGAAAATCAGGTTAGAATATGTTAAATTAGAATATTTTGATATATTTTTAACGAAAAGCATCGAGAGTTTCTGCAGTCTTAAATTATCAGTGTATGTTCTTCCACAAGGCGATGACTTATATTGTAGTGATACTCATCTATAGGCGATGGACTTTCGAAATGGTTTTGTAAAATTTGTATATTGGTCCAAAACAGCCGAAGAGTATGAGGTGAGAACAATTTCTGATTTTTTTTGATAAATAATTATCCAATTTATCGTGTCTTATCAATCTTTCATGTGGGAGTGAAGAATAGTTACCAGAAATCATAATTTCATATTGACTTACGGAATTAATGAGTTACTTGTAGTAGGGAAATATATCGAAGTAACGAAGATATCAGGAATACAATAATAGCTGTCTTTTGTGTGATCAAAATGGGACTGGGGTCACCCCTCAGAGTAAATTATTTGCTGACGGTTGAACCCGTGGATTTTTCCACTGGTTAATGACTATTCAGGAATATTTTTTGTTTCTAAAGGAACTGTAGCGAGGTATGGAGCGGATGGCACGGGGGTTAGCCCTTTACAATCAAAATAATTAAATGCAGCTAAATGTCTTCGACATTTTGTATAAAAAAATAATGTACACTCACATGTTGTTACTTAACCTCCACCCCCACTTTCCCACGCTACTACCACCGCCACCACCGCCACTCTCCCACGCTACCACCACCACCACTTTCCCACGCTACCACCACCACCACTCTCCCACGCTAAGAAAGCACATCAACCTTTCTATAACTAAGGTAATAAGTCACGACTTTGTGTAATTACGGTAGCTACATGATCATATTGTTTTTCTTCTTCAGCAAAAGAGACAGTCCTACATAGAAAATATCGTTAGCCCGTTGAAAAAATTTGATAATTTTATAAATGGACGAAAATTCTTTGCCAGTGATAAGGTGAGACGTTGAAATTAATTTTTATTTTTAACTTTATTTTATATATATATTTTTTGTACTCTCCTTTATAAGTGTAAATATGATTGGATTCATTATGTTTACCAAGTAAAAGGTGGCTTTTTATATAAATATTATTCTCTGAATGATGGATTTATAAATATACTTTCTTTCAGCTCACATTTGTTGACTTTATTATGTATGAACTGTTGGATCAACATCGATTATTTAAGACCGATATTTTACAACCCTATGAAAACTTAAAGGTGCAGTACCAATATTAATATTCTTTCAATACAAATAGATGTATAGTATACATTATTCTGAGTATGTGAGAATTGGAAAATTCGTTACGTTTATGTAATAAACTTTCGCACCGCATTTTTCTTGATATTCGCGTCTGTAAATGCATTTGTCACTCTTTTTCTTTTCATTGTTTAATTTTTTTTTAGGCATTCATGAAAAGCTTTGAGGTAATCATTTTTGTGTGTGTTTGTGTTAGACTGCATGTTAGCGAGACAAACTAAAGCTAATCAGAAAAACTCTGGGTCTTTCCTGGACAGAAATGCTGTTAAACATTGAAATAATGTTGAAGATAACGTGCAAATTTTAAACTGTAGTTTCCTTTTTATTTTTAGGAAATTCCAGAGATAGCCGAGTTTATGAAATCAGAAAAATGTTTTAAAGGACCCATCAACAACAAAATGGCGTGGTTTAAATAAATTTTTAAAATATATTTAGTTCAGTTCTGTAATGATGCACAAAATTTAAAGAGAATATTTAGTACATAACCAATTGTATTTTCTTTTCATGACAAAACTTCAGAAATGACGGTGTCAGTCAAATAATGTCAACAATATTTCTTTTTGCGCATCCTTAAAACCATCAGGGTTGCTTTGCTAGATCGCATATCTAGCAAAGCAAACCTGATGATTTTAAGGATGATATTAATGCTGTGCCAGGTTCTTGAAACGTTGCCTGGAAATTAAAACCTTGTTTAGCCAAGTTTAGACATTTTTATATGTCTATGAGAATTTCAAAAAGGCTCGCTTGACAAACTTTCATTTTCAGGTTCAAGTAATGCTTAAAATAAGATGTTACAATTTATGTTTTTCGGTAAAAAAAAGGTTAACAAAGGTAGAAACGCTTCATTGTACCTATAAAATGACCTCTGTCCGTCCGTTACCAACTTTTCTCAGGATTGGATCATTAGTTTTTTCTGATATTTTGCACAAAGGTAGAGAACAATTGACCCTCAAATGTGACGAAGTCAGTTTTTAAGAATTTTTTTCGGCCCAATAATGGCGGATTCATGGGCAGAATGAGTCAAAACGGTTCAAAAATGCGGATTTTCGAACTTTTCTAAGAATTGAATTATTAGTTTTTTCTGAAGTTTTAACTCCAGGTAGGTCCATTGAAGTTTTGTTTGTTTTTTATTGATTGCTCACTTTGCATAGAAAGCTTGTCGTGGTAGATGGTGAACAAAATCATCAAACTTCCAAGTCATTATTTCAAGACAATCAATCAAACAAAATCAGACAGAGCTAGCGCATTGTTATATTAGACTAGCTGTATGACCTGATCTATAGATTGAAATACACTCTTTTTTAGAAGAACCAGTAAACTTTACTATATATCCAAAAAAAGTTCTGTTATAACACGATTTTATAGCTATAGTACCATTATCTTAAATATTTAATTTCGACAATTTTTCTTTAAGCTCAAAACGTCATAAATGATTTAAGATTGCTTTCAGTCATTATTAAAAAAGGATTACTGCCACCTTCAGAGAATTAATTTTCGAGAGTTTTTGTCAATTTCCCAAAAATAAAATCTGCGTAAATTATTGAGTAACTCTATTCGCGGACATTGCGAAAATTAATTCTCACAAAATTTGGATTTTTTTCTTTTTTACATAACGATTTCGATACAATAATTTTCCCCTTTTTTTACCTACCCTAAAGCCCTTAAAATATGGTATAAATTGAAAGAAAAAAATTGAATAAATACCAAAAGTTTAATTCTCGCGAAATATTAGGACTTGCATCGCGAAAGTTCTCACAAAAATATTTTTTTGGGGGGGAAATTAATCCCCTTAACATATCTGAACCTTTTTTATTGTCGCCATTTGCTTTCTCAAACGCAGAAAGTTTCATACATGTGGACATAGGTAAACATAAATGTGACCAAAAACAAATGAGTATTTTCTTCATAAGCGCTGACGCAAAAAAGTTACATGGGCTCTTTTAGGAAAGAAGGACATAGATGTGAATGCGACTGAAGTTAGAACACGAGACGCAGTAGTGGCATGTTGCATAATGTCAATAAGGCTGTTAGTATCGGCAGCTCTATTTTTTGTTGACGTGTTAAGGAGGGCTTATCGAAAACGGAACAAGAATTTATCTTGCAGGTTTTTGAATGAATTGACATTTCCAGAACGGTCACGCAGACGTCTGGGAAGTGTGGTAATAGTCTTGAGCCAAAAAGACTAAAGGTCACCATACATTTTTTTCTGATCAATCAGGAATTTGTCGGGAGACAGGAGAGAGAGGTTTCAAAATCTGCCTCTACGTGGTAAAAAAAGTTATTCTATTCAGTAGTTACAAACTGAAGAATCCAAGATGGTTGATGTGTGCCTATCAAAATGACTTGGTGCGGGGTCTAAAGTAGCATCGTTGGATATTACCTAAGGGAATTCATTATTTCTACCTTGCATCGCTTTCTACCTAGGAAATTAATTTTCGCATGAAGCGAATGTGGCCAAAACTCACAAAATTGTGTCCACGCGAAATTCTTCGAAATGCGCAATTCGCAAAATTCAATCCTCGTGTAAAATATTATGAATTTGTTAGTTCGGGAAAGTTAATAAGTTAAAAAGCGAAAGTTAAAAATAAAATAAAATAAAATACTTTTTAAGTAATAATTGGATATATTTTTTTTAAAAATGCATCTATATATCTTCAATTGATGGCTACTGTTCTTGTACCGTCTGTGTCCATAGTCTCAAATGCAGTATATATTGTTGTAACACATTTTGTTTTAGTGGACACTACATTTTTCTGTTAATCCCCCCTTGCTAAGGCTGATTTTGTTTCTTTTTGTGAAAATCAAATTTGACTTGCGAAAATAAATCCTAGCAAAACATTTAGAAAACTAGCTGATTTGGGAAATTAAATCATCGCGAAATACGATTTTTTTGGCTTCGGGAAATTAATCCCTTTACTTAGGTAAATCTTCAATTTTTTCATTTGTTTGAGATTTGCTTGGCGTATGTAAGTTGTCCTCAGATCGTTGTGCAGCATGTGTATAGAATAAGTTCCTGTTTGTAACTGTTGAATGACATAGTTTAATGCCATTGTCGTCATCAGCTCTTTGAAATAAAACCTGGAGGTTTATCTCAAAGAGCTCTGCAGTCAAGAATGATCAAATTTCTATTTCTAAACAGTGTCAAGATCTGCTTGCAGGTTTGTAGAGTCACTAACCGATTTTTTTTATTTTTAAGATACGAGTGTCATTAGCTAACCTACGCAATCTTGCAAAAATCATATATAAGATTTAGTCTCACTTTAGTATCGGGAATATTGGAGAGTCGAAACGCGTCCTGGGGAAACTCTTTATAATCTGCAATATCAGTGGCTGAATTGTTGACTATAACAATTTGGGGTTTGGTTTCCGTGGAAAGATTTGAGACATGCTTAGATCTTAACACATATACCAATTGATGATAGTACGATGCCAAAATAAACCTTAGCAAAATTTATCTTTTTACTAATATTTTAAACAAGTTGTAAATATTACATATACGTCAGCTGTTATAAATGGAGCCAAAAGTTAACATTTCTCTTTCGACAAGCTCGTGAACTACGCATAGCGTAGTTCACGCAGGTTCTCAATGATAAGACTCTTTTGTCTTCTATGAGTCTCCTGACTTGAAGGTATAATGGCATTGCTATATTTTTTATTTTTTCTCTCTTCTATTTTTTGTTTGTCTATTTTAAATTTTAACGTATTAGAACTTTTTGTAACGTTTTACCATTGTATACCTTAGAAGTTAAAATATATTACATTACATTATTACATTACATGTATCCATTCGACATATGCCGAAGACTATCATCATGCTTGTGATTGGCTAAGAAAGCACTGAACTTTTCTAAAATCATGCAGTTTTGAATTTAAAAGATTTTGTTAACCATAGAATCCACCAATTGGTTCTGTAGACTGTTTTAAAACTTTTATTGATATGGTGAACGAAATGGGTAGTAGTTCGCTGCTGTGGAGCGACCACCGCCTTTGTATTACGGAGCAATTATTGCACTTTGACATCACTAGTTTCGATACATTTCTTTCATGGTAAGTGGAACTAATAGGGAGTGTTTACATTAAAGTAAGAGGATCATAGAAAAATTGTTAGGGAGATAAGCAGACTGTTCGCCGAAGGTTTTAACAAGATCTTCTACATTAATGTATTTTTTGTCTTAATTAATGTCTTTTCAATGGTAGGGTTTCCAAGTTGATTGTTCGTACAGAACGAGGCTTGCTGAAATCTGAAATATATTGGTTAGAGAGTACCATAGATTTCAAATCATGGATAAGTTGATTAAGAAAAGGTATTTTGCATCTTTAGAAATTGCTTCCAATAGCTCGCTTCCATGCTAAAATGCATTTTAATTAAAAGCAATCTATTAATTATTTTACGTTTCAACTTTTTATACAATTTTTCTTCTAAGTAATTATGTGGGACAATTTCTGTTGGTTTGTGTATAAAAAGTGAAGTTGAAGTGATGTTAAACACTATCACAGACTGGGAATTTATTTATTGATTTATTTTTACTCAGCATGGACGATGTACAAATATGTGTGACATGTAATTCAGTCAAGATGATTGAAAAATACGAGTAGGTATTTGACATTGTTAAAAATATTAAAAAAAATCTAACGGCGAACCAAACGACCTATAGATTTATGTAGTCGTGTTTTAAATGTCTCGGTTGACCTTAGTAGTTTAATTTTTTTTAATTACATTGCATATTATTTTTTTATATTATGATTTATCCTTCTAACAAAAGATCCTTGCTGTTATTTCTTTCGTAGCCTTAGTGTTGTTGTTTTTTGAATAAAGAAATGTTTAATAACGAATAAAACAATTTTGTTATCAGATATATCAGTAAAAATTTATAAAGACTCTACATTGAACAGAAGAAAATAAAACGTTAAACGTTAGAATGTTAACGAGAATGTTCTAGAAGAAATAAAAGTGAGCTTATTACCGTAGTAAGACAATACACTTTAGTTGGAGGCATCAATTTATGCAACAATTAGCTAAGCATATTTAGCAAAGAGTTTTCTAGATCGTTAGATTTTAATATATAAGCTGTCTCATTTTGAAATGTCTTTGAGAAAGTTTCTTGTTGTCAAAATAATACTACATGTAGTTTATAAACTATTTTCGTCATTTCATTTTCTGTAGTTTTGTATGTAACCATAGGTAAATATTTTATAACTGAAAACAAATATGGCGCCTATTGTTCTAGCATATTGGAAGATCAGAGGGGTAAGCTGAATTAATATTTTTTTAAAAAAATATTTTAAAAAAATGTTTTATGAAACCTTCTAGAAAGCTATATTATTTTCATTGATTACCTTTCAGCTTGCTCAACCTGCTCGATTGTTGCTAGGATACACAAAAACTGTTTTTGAAGACAGGGTGTATGAAATTGGCGATGGTATGAACTTGCTTTTATGTTTCTATCCTGCTTGACATTAGAAGTCTAACAATTCTGATAAAATAATTCTCAGAGGCAAATTTGATAACATCTTAAGCCAACGTTGCATCAAATTTGATGCAATCACAACAGAACAGATCGTCTTTGTCCCCAGCGTATCTTGACCCCTAAGCCGTTATTACGGAACGGCCGTTAATGACGACCTTTTTGCCGCAATCAAATTCATCAAAAGGCTAAATGCCCTGGGAACGAGGTTGGAATAAGCTGAAGAGTACTGTAATATGTTATTTATTGTTAGTTTGCCGATAATTTTCTTTCTTCGTGTAAAAAAAGAAAATGGCGTTTAAACCATACACTTTTGAAATTTTTAGGTCCAACGTATGATCGTTCATGTTGGTTCGATGTGAAAAACACTTTAGGACTAGATTTTCCCAATGTATGTAATCTATTTTTTGTTTTTTGTTTTTTTACATTTTATACAAGCTATCTCCCGGTTAAACATTTTTCTTACACATTTTGTTCTTTTCACATATGAAGCTGTCAATGCTTAATTTTGTGTCTTGACCTAGACCATAAGCAAGAAATTTTGCTTTTAAACATAACAGATTTTATAAGAAGATGTTATCGAATCTCAAAAACCATTCTCTTCATCTTTTTAGTTACCATATTTAATTGATGGTGATATTAAAATAACTCAGAGTAATGCTGTAAGTATTAAATGTTTCTTTTTAAACATATCTACTTGTCTGACTGGCTTCAGTATCGTAACCATGGCCGACGGGGAAAATCATTATAGAATAAATGTTTCTTTTTAAATGACTACTTGTCTGACTATGTGGCTGTTTAAGTAAAGGCTTTTCTGGGAAAAACTTCAAAAACTTTAATTAGTTCAGTATGTGGATGCATTGAGAAAACACTCAGTCAAATTACAACAAAGAAAAAATATGTAATACAGAACACCAACCTAATACCAGAGAAATAGTTTGTTTTTATTGTTAGTTACCCATTCCCTATGTTGTATCGTGAATAATAAGAGACAAGAATAAATGTTTCTTTTTAAATGACTACTTGTCTGACTATGTGGCTGTTTAAGTAAAGGCTTTTCTGGGAAAAACTTCAGAAACTTTAATTAGTTCAGTATGTGGATGCATTGAGAATTCACGAAAATAAACTTCCACGCAATCTTGAACAAAACTTTAACTACGAAATTTAATTTTGAGAATTACGGTTTTAGCATTTACATATATCTGACTTTTTGTTGGTCAGCATTTTAAACGTTTTGAAATGATAATTTCCAATGTATATTATGCAGGTGATGCGTTACCTAGGACGCAAGAATAAACTGGGTAAGAAAACTTCAATCTTTATACTTTTAAAAATGACCACGCGACCTCCGATGTTTGATATAAAGTTTTTTTATCCTTTCAATTTTGTGAAGATGTAACAACATTCTTGGGTTGTGCAAAGTGATCTTAAGGAAACTAGATATCTGGGGGAGAAAAGATTGTTGAAATAAAACCTTATTGTTCTTCCCTTTTATTATCTGACTACAAGATTACAATGCAAGGCAAAAGAATATAAAATGTCTGTTCAGACCTGAAAATATAGCATTAATTCTAAATTTTTTTGTTCTTTATTTATCGACTTAGATGGCGAAACAGAACAAGAAAAAGTTCGAGTTGATATAATGGAAAATCAGGTAGTCAATTAAAAAATATTTAATTTATAGATAAGTACCGGATATAGTATAGTTTAAATTTTACTTTGATTTTTCAATTCTTTTTCGCTAATATTTTAAATTTTATGTTGGAATACCTAATTTTAATTTCACTCCAATAATAAAGCCCCTCCCCCACCCCCTCCCCCTGGAAATAAGTCTTCGAAAAATATAATCACATGGGTTTATTCTGGGGTTTTTTTTATTGAGTTCAAATTGTTATAAGTAAGGTTATCCATAAGGCGATAACTTCAACTGTATTCACCTCATAGGCGATGGACTTTCGAAATGGTTTTGTAACGATGGCATATTTTGCTGCAACTGCTGAAGAGTTTGAGGTAAGCTCATTTTTTTGTCAGTGAAGGTGAAATAAAACACCTAATAAATCAGGCATCCGTTTATCTTTCCTTACAGATATTTTAAAAAAAATATTCCAAACGACTTGTAATCACACAAAAGCCTATTCATGATGGAAGTTGAACAATATTTTTTTGTCATATGTTTAACCCTTTCAGTACTAGTTACTACGTGTCATCTCCGTTATCATTTTGAAAAGACTATATGTTAAAATCTCGTGACATTTTGACGCTCTATATCGGTTTTTCTGAAAGTAGCCTGAATTCCATACAAGATCAAGTGGTTTTGGGGCCGCCCTGCCCAAATGCCATGTCTTGCGGTACAAGGCGGCGCAGCAAAGCTTTGAATAACCATTTTTCAAAAATGCACGACTTTTCCGCTGCGAAAGGGTTAAACATTTCACCACAGACGGTGTGTTCATGGTACGTAAATTTACGAATAAGATACATCAACGCAAATACGGTAACATGCTTCCAAAGCGAAAATACGATAACATGCTGTCAAGCCCAAATACGGTAACATGCTCTCAAACCGCAAATACGGTAACAAGTTCCTAAAGACTCTCATAAGATAAACATTCAGATGGAAATTTTTCACTGTTTTTTCTTGTTTTCTAAAATCCATTATCCATCCATCACTAAACATCTCTTCTATTCAAAACAAATGTTATTTTCGTTTCTTTTAGCAAAAGAAGCAAGCCTACTTGGAAAAGATTGGTGACGTGCTGAAAAAATTTGATAATTTTATAAATGGACGAAAATATTTTGCCAGTGATAAGGTGAGGCTTTTAAAACCATTTTCTTTTTCGAGTCTCATTAATAAGTGTAGATATCCTAATTTTTTTGAAGAATTTAAAATATGTCCTCCGGGCTTTGGTTCAGCTTATACTTAAATACTTTTTTTCTTTCAGCTCACATATGTTGATTTTATCATGTATGAACTATTGGACCAACATCGATTACTTAAGACCGATATTTTACAACCCTATGAAAACTTGAAGGTAAAATTTTCTCAAAAGAAATACTCTATTCCAAAGAATGTAGGTTCAACATTGAAGTTATAGGGTATATGAATAAAAGTTCAATCTCACTCCCATTAACCCTATTTGGTAGGCTTTTTTGACCCTTGTAAGTATGGGGGTAGGGCATAAAGTGCCCGCGGGTTGTAACTTTTGTTCTCTTTGGTTTTAAGTGACGAAACTTGGCACAAAGAAGCATCAATTTGTTGTGACTTCATTAGTGACAAAATATTTGGGTTGACATGTCATCACAGGAAGTGATGACGTCATAATGACACAATGGTTGGAGAAAATATGTCTTTTTTGGAAATTCTCGTTTTTTTATCTTTTTTAAAACTATTTACAGTACTAGTCATTAAAAAAACTAATATAAGAATGTAAGATACTATTAGGAACATTTACAGGTGTTATGAAGACAAAGGATGTCTCTAGGGAGAAAATGGAAATCGATCAGAATTCAATTTTTTTTGAAAAATCGATATTTGAGAACCTTGGTGTTAGTAGCTGTCATGGAATAAAACTTGGTATATATATGCGCATTCATGTTAGTAACTACTCAATCAAGGCAAATTGGATTGACATGTGACAAAATGACCTATGACATCATCATATGACGATAGATATAAAAAATAGGAAAATACAAATATTCCGGTCTGTAAATTACCAATATTCCGGTCTGTAAATTACACAGTGTGTATATCAATATTGGGGTTCAAATCGATAGTTGGAAAGGTTGTGAATAAATTAAAATGGATGGATCTTAATCCTTATGTCCGTAATAAAGGGAAGAGGAGGGTGTCAAAAATAACTTGGGGAAAAGTTTTTCATTTAAAATGTGTTATCAGACTTCCTTTGAACATAATGCCTTTTTACCAGTGGACAAATCAAAAACAAAAGTTTAGATTCTGTTTTCCTTATCATTGTTTAACTTTTTTTTAGGCTTTCATGAAAAGTTTCGAGGTAAACATTTTTGTGTGTGTTTGTGTTAGCGAGACGATCTGCATTATAAGTTAGCGAGACAATCTGCATGATTAGTTAGCGAACTTTGAAATAATGCTGAAGTCAAAGTGTAAATGTCATCACTGTAATATTTACTTTTTAGGAAATCCCAGAGATAGCCGAGTTTCTGAAATCAGAAAAATGTTTTAAAGGACCCATCAACAACAAGATGGCGTGGTTTAAATAAATTTTTTAAAATATACTTTGTTCAGTTCTGCAGTAGATATTATGCTTGCGATTCTAACGAAGTATTAAAATATGAATGAAAATCAGTAGACAACAAAGTGTATTCATATTCTATCTCTTCAAGTTAGGCGCCTGCGTTGAGAGATAACAGTATTATTTGATAAATTCTGCTTGTGTTTTTTGAATCATGCTACCATTTTACCTAAACAATATACGTACTCACCAGTTAAAACCTCTTACATTTGTTGAGAAGTACAATTTTTTTTGTTATATGCCGAATGAGATTGCACAAGAGGAAAATTAACGTTTTTATCAAATTGTTGAGAATAGCAGACAGGATGAGGCTAAAAACATTCTGCAAGTGTAAAAGATGTGACCGAACCATTTTTTTGAGACACATCCTACTGAGGTTTTTCTTATTTGACAGAATTTTGTGATCCTGTCATGGGTTGTGTAAAAATAGTCCATGTCAGTTACAGATGTGCATTCACGCGTAAAATAGTCTCTAGTCTCTATGGATAACAAATCTTGAACTTTTATAACAGTGACATCTGCATAAGCTGAATCCTCCTGTCAGTGATATCAGTGTAAGCTGTATCCTCCTGCCAGTGACATCAGTGTAAGCTGTATCCTCCTGCCAGTGACATCAGTGTAAGCTGTATCCTCCTGCCAGTGACATCAGTGTGAACTGCATCCTTCTGTCAGTGACATCTGTATAAGCTGTATCCTCCTGTCAGTGATATCAGTGTAAGCTGTATCCTCCTGCCAGTGACATCAGTGTAAGCTGTATCCTCCTGTCAGTGACATCCGTGTAGGCTGTATCCTCCTGTCAGTGACATCCGTGTAACATGTATTCTTCTGTCAGTGACATCAGTGTAAGCTGTATCCTCCTGTTAGTAACATCTGTGTAAGCTCCATCCTCCTGTAAGTGACATCAGTGTAAGCTGTATTCTTCTGTCAGTGACATTAGTGTAAGCTGTATCCTTCTGTCAGTGACATCTGTGTAAGCTATATCCTTCTGTAAGTGACATCTGTATAAGCTGTATCCTTCTGTATGTGACATCAGTGTAAGCTGTATCCTTCTGTCTGTGACATCTGTGTAAGCTGCATCCCTTTGTCTGTGACATCTGTTTAAGCTGTATCCTCCTGTCAGTGACATCTGTGTAAGCTGTATCATGCTATCAGTGACATCAGTGTAAGCTGTATCCTCCTGTCAGTGACATCAGTGCAAGCTGTATCCTTCTGTCAGTGACATCTGTGTAAGCTGTATCCTTCTGTCAGTGACATCTGTGTAACCTGTATTCTTCTGTCTGTGACATCTGTGTAAGCTGTATCCTTCTGTCAGTGACATCTGTGTAAGCTGTATTCTACTGTAAGTGACATCTGTGTAAGCCGTATTCTTCTGTCAGTGACATCAGTGTAAGCTGTATCCTTCTGTCAGTGACATCTGTGTAAGCTGTATTCTACTGTCAGTGACATCTGTGTAAGCTGTATCCTTCTGTAAGTTATATCTGTGTAAACTGTATCTTCCTGTCAGTGACTTCTGCATAAGCTGCATCCTCCTGTCAGTGACAGTGTAAGCTGTATTCTTCTGTCAGTGACATTAGTGTAAGCTGTATTCTTCTGTCAGTGACATCTGTGTAAGCTGTATCCTTCTGTCAGTGACATCTGTGTAACCTGTATTCTTCTGTCAGTGACATCTGTGTAACCTGTATTCTTCTGTCAGTGACATCTGTTTAAGCTGTATCCTTCTGTCAGTGACATCTGTGTAAGCTGTATCATTCTATCAGTGACATCAGTGTAAGTTGTATCCTCCTGTCAGTGACATCTGTGTAACCTGTATCCTCCTGTCAGTGACATCTGTGTAAGCTGTATCCTTCCGTAAGCGACATCTGTGTTAGCTGTATTCTTCTGTAAGTGACATCTGTGTAAGCTGTATCCTTCTGTTAGTGACATCAGTGTGAACTGCATCCTTCTGTCAGTGACATCTGCATAAGCTGTATCCTCCTGTCAGTGATATCAGTGTAAGCTGTATCCTCCTGTCTGTGACATCTGTGTAAGCTGCATCCTTCTGTCAGTGACATCTGTGTAAGCTGTATCCTCCTGTCTGTGACATCTGTTTAAGCTGTATTCTCCTGTCAATGACATCAGTGTAAGCTGTGTTCTACCGTGAGCGACATTTGTGTAAGCGGATACCATTAGTGCAAAAATGGTTTCCGGTTTATACAGTATATATATGTTTGCCTTATAGAGATTTTTTTTTATGGATGATTGGCCAGAAATTAACCGATCCGTTTCGAGTGTTAGTTTTCGTTATATAGAGGTGTCTGTTATAAACATAGATTCCACTAACAACATCTTGGTACTTATATTTTGATCTTAACTAGTCATCGCCATGCTTCAAGTTAACCAGACCATAGCAATTTTAACCACTTGCTTGGAGGTTTTTTTTCATAATAGCTAATCAACAATCCGTAGACATTTACTAATATCTGGCGCTTTCGCGATCCAGCACTTTTTATCTCTAGAATCAGATTGAGTCAAAGGTTAACTGAATTTCCTGTACGTAACTTATTTCAGGAAGATCGAAAATCCAAATCTACAGAAATGAGTTCACAAAGCTAAAGAGAAGATTAGAAAAATTGTGACAAATAAACTTCAATAAAACATGACGTACGTCAGTGACGTAAGAGACAGTGAAATCTAGTATGATAATAAGCTCTTATGAATATAAGCATCAATTTCAAGCAAAGAAATATACTGATCCACAACATACATTCGAACAAACCGGAATATTTAACCAAGCAGAGACAATGACGTAGGTTTCTTCTTCATCTTAAAGCAGATAACAGCTGCCAAATCTTAAAAAGTCAAAAATTCTAATGTCACACGTTCGGAAGATGGATTGCAAGGAAAGTGAGAAGGTGATGCGGATTTGATCTACCGACTGCAACAAATACAGTGACGCTGATTAATTCTATTTCAAGAGTCTTACAGGCGTCTTTACACACACTGGCAATAGCCAATCAACAATAATAGAAACTGTGCTACAATTTTATAATAGTTTAATGTAGTTCGATGTATGTCAAGTTTTGACTGATCTCTGGCAGCAGTATGTAATCATTTCAACACATTGACATACTAAGCCAAAACGAAGTAAATTGCAGTTTCCTTTCTGAACAAATCTTGCGTAATTGTAACAGATCAATTTACGTACAAAATCATTTCTCATCGCTAACCCTCATCTCTTTTGTTTGCAGGATGATGTAGAAAGAACCATTGTTCTCCATTATTTTCATGATATATTCCAAGTCCTTTCTGAATGCATCTTGCGTAATGGTAACAGAACAATTTACTTACAGGATCGTTTCTCATTGATAACCTTCAGCTCTATCGTTTACAGGATGATGTAGAAGATGCTATAAATCAGAACCAATATTTTCATATTATTGTCTACGTCGACAAAGCATAATTCCGTCAAGAATTTTCCAAGTCAGGTGTATTATTCACAAATTTGCCAACAGTTGAACCAATAAGATGTCTGCTTTCTTTAATATTAGCTACTTCTGTGTTTGGTGTGTAAAAACAGAAACGCATGCGTTGATGAGCTCATAAAGCATCATTTTCTGGCTAGAGAGGGGATTAAAAGATAATCCATCAGGATTAGAAAAATTATGGCAAATAAAATAAAGTCACTGACGTAACAGACGCAGTCAAATTGGCTGACCAAATTTTAGCTAGTAGGATAACAACCTGTCATGTATATAAGCAAGGAGGTTTAAAAGCATCAATTTCAAGCAAAAAAATACTGATTCACAACATACACCTATTCTTGTGAAGTGATTACAAACCAGAAAATTTAACAAAATTAGTGATCACATAGGCTGAAGATTCAGGCGTATCGCTTTCCATCTCACTGAGGTTTCTGGTACTCTCCATCTGGGGGAGGTTTATTCTTCGTCTAAGAGAAGATAACAGCCGCCAAAACTGAAGATATCACAAGTTCTAATGTCATGCACCCACGTTCGGAAGGTTGGTCGTATGGGGAAGTGAGGTGATACGTGTTTAAACCACCTACTGCGACAAATATACTTACGCTGCTTAATTTTATTTCCGGGGTCTTTTGACACAGCACTTGGAATGTTCTGTCTGAAAGCTATCAAAATGAATGACGCTGCACTAACACAAGCAATGTTTACAACACTAATTTTTTTTGTCCGGCTTCATAGTTTTTTTACATTGAGTCAGAACACACAATCCATCTTAATGCAAGAACAAGGTTGAAGCAAACGGAGAATAGTTAAATGATATTACCTTACAATGAAACATAATTCGACTTTATACCTGTACCTTAATGTACATATTTTACCGCGAAATATATTTCTTATGATAACACTGAAACAAAACATGCATCTCCTGGAGATAACTTTTCACCAAAACATTACGTCATTTCTCTAAAAAAATATTTACCGTTATATTAAAAAAATGGCATAATCAGTAAGCCGCGCCGAGTCATGGTAAAATGAAACTTTTCGAATTTATATTAAACAGTTAACAACGATGATGACAGATTATACGTGTGTTATTAGCTCAATCCTTAAGTCGCTATTTGTGTTGAAATTGCGTTACTAATGCGTTTAATGTTGGCTGCATTTTTCTTATCTCTCCTTCCTTGTTTATAAAAATAAATTACTCCTAATTTTAAACGAAGTAACACAGCCTCCCCCTTGCGAGAAATCTTGCTATGTAAAAAGGTCAATTTATCCAAGAAAAACAGCTGAAGAGCCTGGGAAAAAAAACTTTTTTCGGAAATCTAGGGACATTGAAAGGCAAAATGTTTCTTCATCAACTCCCCCTTGATAAGGATATTAAGAAAATTTGGTGTCCTTTCAGGCTGGACACGATTCGTAAAACTTCCTGATTTCTCAGGATTTTAGAGGGAGCGATTTTTGGACAGAATTCTAATGAAAAGAACGTAAAAATATAGAATCTAAAACTGCTACAACCTTATCGAATAAAACACCACAAACACAACCATAGCCGCAACTGCCACACGAAAAAGAAGAAAAAGAAGAAAAAGAAGAAAAAGAAGAAGAAGAAGAAGAAGAAGAACAACAACAACAACAACAACAACAACAACAACAACAGCTTTGTTTACATGTCTCCCTCTTCGTGCATTTGAATAGAAAATACCAGTGCTGAAATACAACCTGGCGTAGCAACTAAATTTGTTAGGGAGGACTAAAAAGCCACTGCGGAAGGAAATTATTTTAAAGTCTTCGTTACAACATGCTTGAATTAGTCCCCAATTATACTTGCCATAATAACTATGTCATAACAACAAAAAACACTCTTGGCAGAAAAACAAAACAAAAAAAAACATGTCCCAGAATTGTCATATTCTTATTCTTCTACTTGTTATTATTATTATTATTATTTACCCAGGAGAGCCTCTTCAGTTCCTATTGGTACTGCTACCAACGAGGATCCTGCGAAGGGGGTCCTAACGTATTTAAAGCTCCCATTTGAGCTACGAAAGTCGTGCAAGCACAGCAATCGCTCAACTAGACAACCGCCTAACATTCAATCCTATTCTCATGCTGAGCGCTAAGCAAAAAGACAGATTCACACTTTTATAGTCTCTGGCATGACTCGGTAGGGGTTTGAACCCATGACCTCCGGCACTGGAAGCGAACGTTCAACCACAAGGCTACCAGTCGGTATATATTATTTAGTTAAAAACATCCACACAATGAAAAAGGTTGGGATGTTTGGCTTCGTTGCAAAAGAGAAGGGATTCAACAACCACAATGCTTGACATATTTTTAACAAAAGGATATTTCTGTTCTGTTATTGTGTCAATGTCAATTGCTTTTAGTAACCCAGGGCCGGCAAATCGATTTTTTAATTGGGGAAATGGATGGCACCATTTGAAAAATAAATTCCAGATTGTTGATTGAAGTGGCTGTTGCTGCACGGTAAATAATGACAAAAGTGGAATCGATCAAATCGCTGACGCTCTAACCTCTTCTAAATTGTAGAAAAGCCTGAGTACGAAGTAATGATCTATTTTTAGAAAATATGTCTGTTCCAGTAAGAGCTGTCACGTCTGTCGTGAAAGACAACAGTGTCATGTGGTTTCTGCATCTTTGTAGCTTTGTGGTGGAGAGTGCTTTGTGTATATAGAAAAGTAAACAAAGATTAGCATAATCGGTAAAACGAACACACCAACGCTAAATAGCATAAAGTAGCAAGTTCGTAAAAGCAAAACGACAACGAAAACTTTTTTCTGCTAGAATGATGTCGAAGCGAAAAAGATCTTTCAAAGAAGAATTTCAACTGAAAAAAATTCGCTACAACTTTGATGATTTTGGTGAATCAAAATTAATATTTGTACAATCTAAGGTGAGTTTGACCACAGATTTTTTTCATCTCAACAAGAATGATTTAAATTCAGTTGGACAGTTTTTGTCTGTTTTTGTCCCTGAATCTAAAGTTTTCTTTTCTTTTTCTTTCTTAGCCACTTAAAGATAAAAATTGTGACTATAGACCAAAAATAAATACTCGATAAAAACCCGATATAAAAGTCTGAATAAACGAGGATAGGAGTTCTCACTTATACAGCATTAGGGAGGTCGATTTACACATTGTCAACAAAATGTTTAAATTTGCATTGTTTACGTTACTTGAGGGAGGTACATTATTGTTAACTTTAAAAGCTAATATTTTAAGAAAGATATATTGTGTCTATTGGAACCATTCTCGTGCCTAGGGCTCTTTGTAATAAACCTTGAGTTTCCTCCGAAAGAGCCCTGGGATCAGAATGTGTTGGAACCGTTTTGTTCGCTAATTATCGACAATCATACATACTTTTTGACAAAGTAAAAAAGAAACAACATTCCAATCTGAATCATGCTTTCATCACAATATAAGACTGGTAAACGAAGTGTTGTCGAGAAATGTGATTAACTCTGAAATTTTTTTCATTTGCCAAAATATCAGTCCATATACTACACATTTTTAAAATAAAAAACTAGTTTATAAAACACAAAGGCTGAAATTTTGCCAGAAATTAAATATTTGTCATAAATTCTCTCATCATAGTTAAAAACCGAATAGTAGAGTTTAGAGTTACTAAGAAACAATTTTTTTAACAGTATACCTGAATATTTTTACAAGAAGGACACTCCAACACAATCTATCTTGTTCAACCTATAAAAACCTGTCACCTTAGTCGGTAAATATGACCATATATTTTCCTAATTTTGAGAACATTCGAGGCTGGAAAGATATGTACATCAGCTGAAATTTAGACGTTGGAATAAATAGATCAATAAATCAAACTGTATCAGTTCTGACACTATGAAAGCCTCTTCAAATAGATTCTAGTGTTCTGTTATGAAATTATGACACGCTTTTACATATCCTGTATAGATGATGTAAAAATTTGTTTGTTTCTTCAAACGTTGGAATATTTTACTTGCAGATGAGATTTTAGTTGTTTTAAACCTTTTATAGAATCGTAAGTGTGAAAGTTCCAAAAACATGTTTCGGTATGAGTCACGTCAAACGAGTGTTTTTAATTAGTTAATTAACTCGACCACAAAATCATTATCTCGACCACAAAATCATTAACTCGACCACAAAATCATTAACTCAGTGGTTAAAAACTATATATTCTGATTATCTATGACCATTTCGCAATACCTCAGCAAGATATTAGGATATATTTTGCCAATTACAAGAATTCCTTTTTCGACAAGAATGACCAAATTAAAGGCGAAAACAAAATTGTCGATTTATACAACAACAACAACAACAAAAACAAAAACAACAAAATACAGATCAACCTCGTCCCCAGGTTCTTATGGCCCCTGAGCCGTTATTACGAAGTGGTCAACAATTTTCGCCGCTATCAACTTCATCAACAAGGCAAAATGCCCATGGGAACGAGGTTGAATACAGATATGTTTTTTGCTGCGGTATATTAAATTGTGGACACACCCCTCGACACGTCTTTAAGTGAGATAATGTTTAAGCATCAAAGTAGCGCTATAAAGGAAGAGGTTTCTAAAAGAAACGATTGACTTGTTCAATTGTATTTGGATCTGTTTAAAATCTGAATCTGCATCAAAATTTGAGTCTTTTTCCAACATAATCGCCAACTTATTTTCGACAAATTCGCAAAAGATGCACTTTCTAAAAATATGTCGGAATCTCTGCCGAAAAAAATTTTTCCCCTTAAAATAAACAGAGTCGCACTTTTGATCATAAACTTTCAGTTTTAACCTCCACTCAATAAAGAATCACCAGGACCAAAAAATTATCACTTTCTTTGGTAGTGGTACCCACTAGAGACTTGCTTACTGGTCGCACTTGAAATTTTAATATTTTTCTCACATATTTTTTATAGATCAATTGCATCAGTCCAACATCGATTCTATTATTCCGACTTTTCACAGCGACCTATCTCATATTCGCCGCGATACTTAGTATAGTAACCCACACGACACCACAGAACTGGATTTTATTCATGACCAGTTGTAACTATTTAATCGTGACTATATATTTTTGTTATGGATTTAGTCTAAGTTGTCAAGCAGTGTTCTGTAAAATAAACTTTTGCCGTGGAGATGGCGGAACAGTAAAACACCGTTATCCTGGTCGTAATGTCGCGAGTAAGAACGGAATCCATCATGTTGACATGGTGAATATAGATCAAAACAAAAACACAACAGAACCAATCAAGTCTACCCGAAATACAACAGAAAGCACGTCTCGATTGACCGAGAATAGATTCAGTGTTGCCTCGATAATTCTTGATATTGAAGAGAACAGTAAACGCCTGAGCATGGCGGCACCAGATGACAACCGAAATTCCCGTGAAATACGGCACGCGCGGTTTGAAGACAACCGTTTACCGTCTATTCAATCGGACGTGTTTATCGAGTCAATCACAGACATCAGTTTATCATTCAAACTTTACTGGTTCTTATCAAACGTTGCTTTAAATTTGTCTTGTTTAGTTGTATCTGTTTACTGGATTGCTTTATTTCCATACCAAGATCCAGTGTCAGACTTAAAGTGGTACCTGAGAATAGACAGACATGGAATTATATTGATATTGCTATTACTTGATCACGTGATAACCAAAACACCAATCAGAGTATTGCATTTCGTGTATCCGTCAATCATGTTTACCATATACGGAATCTACAACGCAGTGTATACAAAAATCACGAGTACTGTGATCTATCCAGCTATGGATTTTAAAGACGATACTGTCAAGGCAATTTTAACGGTAGCCGGGGCTGCTCTGATAGGTGTCCCGTTGATACAAGTTGGTTTGTATTGGATAATATACAGGCTTAAAGAAAGAATATTTGGTATGGTATGAGTAACATCTCAAAATGTATAAATTTATTGTTGGTATAAAAGTAAAGATGTACAATGGAACAGTGTATAGGACTTCATCAACTTTCTAGTTATCTGTCAACTTCTCATGGCGACGCCATTCATGTTCTTTGCATCAAGCAGTTTGACACACACAGACTAACTTTCAAATAAAGACCGCTATTCATAAGAGCTACAGCTCAAAGCGTTTAAACGCCGGTGCACAATATGCTCAGTTTTCGTTACATTAAAGATGATAGCGTTTTCTGAATTTTTCCGTCTGGTAAAGGCTTTGAAGTTGATTCGCCTTAACTTTCTAAGCTACCAAAATGCAGGCGTTGTAGCCAGAAAAAAATCTATTGCGCTTACACAGATACAAAACGCGAGAGCTGCGATAGAGAAGTGGTCATTCTCGACCCCAGAGCTCGAGGTTTTAATTTCGAATAGCTCTGTGGACGAGAATTGAAATTGGCATTAATTATATACTTGATATATTTGATAAACGACATGATTTACGAGACAGAAATTTTATATTTAAAAACTATATAACTTACAAAAGTTTAGGTAAAAAAATTATCAATTATATGTTTTTATTTCAAACCTAGTCTAATGAATTGCAATCGGTTTCTAATAAGCAGAAGGGGCGAAGCAGAGTTGTGGCAAATTGTATTAAAAAGGAGATTAAGGGGCGGAGGGCAAAGAGTAACTTTTCTTTTCTTTTAACATTTATCCCATTGATGTATAAACTTGCGTTTCTAGTGAAAAAACAAATTATTAATATAACCAACCAATAAGAATCAAGATAAATCTAACGTATGTTAATGAGGGATGGATCCTTGATAAGAGGGAGGGTCACGGAAAGAAGCACAAATAGGGGTGGGTGCGTTATTCACGACCAAATAGTAATAATAATTGTGTTCTTTATCAAACGAATAACATCTTTACGAACGCTTGATGTTCTGGTTATATGCGTCGTCATACAAGGTGACCTGGGAACGAAGTTGATATTTTGCGCTAAAAGTTGTCTGCTATTTTAAATGTTTCTTATAATATTTGCACCACCGTGGTTGAGCAAATTTCATGGTGAAGAGAGTTTTGGTAGCTGATTTTGAAACGACTTTGTTTGAAAAGTTCAGACAGTTTTAAGGTGATAAGCCGTCTTTTTCTAGAACCCTAACGATGAGATGTTTCTAAAAATCGTTATAAATAAATTTTATTGTAAAATGTTATCGATGTATGTTTATAGTATATATTTATAACTTTTTTTATTATTTTTTGTTATAAAATTGAAATAAAATTCTATATGTTTTCATCCTTTTCAAGAAATAATTCTAAAAAATTCTAGAAACATTATTTGATATCTTCAATTTTATCTTGCTTTGTTCAAGTATAAAAACCCGATTAGTAGCAGTAGTAATTGCACGGGTGAAGCAAAATTTGCAATTGATTTTTTATGCGTAGTGACAACCCTGGACATATTTGTAAAAATGGCTGCTTTTCAGCTTAATTCTCGAAACACAGCATGAATTGGTCTTAGCTTTAAAATCTTGTAGGTTAGGAGCGTAGGCCAAGTAAACAACATCAAAAATGCGCCAGCTGTACTTTAGAGATATGATTCATATGAGAAAAAACATTAACCCGCCTACCGAGATCTCGGGTGCGCATGATCGAGATCTCGGTAAGCGGTTAATGCATTTTCCCATAACGTCCTTCACTTACAGGTTATTACTAAAGTGAAGAATAAACCCTTTCCTTCCTACATCTATGAAGGATTCATATTCATTCAGTATTTCTTGAAAAAAACACGTTTGTTTTTTCTATACATACGACAACAACAAATATGGCTGCTTGACCTTCGAGTTTCTTCTCCAACTGATTCTCTAGAAAATTGTGCAGATAAATTATTTCGAAGGCGAGGGTAAACCCCTGAGAGCTTTTTAACCAATTAACTTTGGCGGAATTCAGTGGAAAACCTGATCATTTTCTTAATCTTTTACAAGTAAAATTGTCGAGATTCTATACTGAAAGAATCGGTAATTAGTCGTTTTGCGAGTAACGCACAAAATGAGCTGGAACCTAGTGCCGCGCCTTCTCCGCATTGTTTGTCTTAACAATAGGAATTTGAATAGAGAATTATCGCGTTGTGTCTCTTTCTCTTTTAATAATATCTCTATGTATGAACGCAACTAAATTTTGTTAAGAGTTTGTTAACAGCCGAGATCTCGACTTGATATCATGCTGAAACATTTACCCGGTTCCCGAGGAAATATTTCCCATATGAACAGCCCCTTAGCAGGGTGCAAAAACTTGGAAAGATCAGCAGTAATTAGTCACGTTTAAGTTTTTAGGAGTAACCAAATAACTTAAGCTCAAAAGTTGATCAGTACACGTTGACGAAGTTTGAAGTGTATGCTACTTATATAGAAACGATTTTCTCATTTACTTGTGATGACTTTCCACTAAATTATGCCCAAATTATAAAATAATAGTCGTCAACTCGTGGAAAAATCCACGTGGTCGCCCGTCCTCCATTTATCGCATTTCGTGTTTCCGTAACATAAAGACGGCTATTATTAAAGAGACGAATATTCTGGGATAAACATGTGCCATGTGCTTGCTTAAATGACGGGGCTTCTCCCATTTTTAGATGCTCTTTGTACCACAATACACCGAACTCACTCCATTTGGTAAAAACAAAAAATAATTTTATTTTAGGAACCATGTCTTGTTGTCTTGTCTTAAAACAAAAAAAATTCACTACAAATTTATTTCCAATCATCAATAGAATAATCTTTTTCGTTGTTTTTTTTTTGTGGTACGGAATCTATCAGTATTAATAGACACTGATACTGGATAGGATTGGATTGATTAATTCCAGGTCAAACATCTGCATATAGCACACAATTGCACCAATGTTGTCTGCTCTAAACACATTAAAACTGTACTGTTGTACCATAAAATGTTTTACAAAATATTTTTAGCCTTTGGATAGAAAAGCTGTGCAATGGTATTTTAAAAGTAACTTTCAGATATTACAGTATACTCTCGATAAGTGGGACACTCAAGGGACCGAACAAAAGTGTACTACTTAGCGGGCGTCCTACTTATCCGAATTTCCTTGTAAGTAGGGTTTTCATACAAAGGCTTAATTTGTCCTAGTTGTCGAGAGATTTTTTTGTAAGACTTTTGCCTTTATCAATTTCCTTGAGTATAACATACTTTTTGGTTATCGGTGTAGATTTCAGCTTCCTTTTTTGACCTAGCTGAGGCATGACTGCACACGTGAAGAAACAACCAATGTGTAGAATAGATTTGTTGACAAGTTTTTGATTAAAATCAATGCAATGTCTTCTGTTTCAAGAAAAAAATATGAAGTCATTCCATTGCATGTCCCACTTATCCGAAGTTTTTGCCTCAAGGGACCGAGAAAAAGTGTACTACATAGCGGGCGTCCTAGTTATCCGGGGTCCCAGTTATGCGAAGTTTTTTTGCTTGAATAGGGTAAGCAAGTTCAAGGGACCGAGAAAAAGTGTACTACATAGCGGGCGTCCTAGTTATCCGGTGTATCACTTATCGAGAGTATACTGTACCTCGTTATGAGTTTGGCATTATAAACTTAAAACACTGATATTTGGTTCATATAAATTTTTGGTATACTGAAATAACTTTAAGATATTACCCAGCAAAAAAGTTATTTGTAGCTAACGATTTTACATGAACGTGCGAATGGACTAGACCTGATTGTGATTCAACAATTAGGTACATTTTCACAAAAAAACAACAAGTTTGATGTTTACGAAAAACGAAATTGCACAAACTTGATACAGTGCCGTAACCACAATTTTAATATTGGGGCGGCCTATATTGAAAAATGAGATATATGAATTTCGCTTTATATAGTGGCTACCCGAGGCGCCCCCATGGTGAGCGCCGAGTGTAAATTTTTTAAATTTAACATCTCTAGATTGGCGGAAAACGCCCTTCCAGACGTCAACGATCTCATGGTTCAATGTTCAAAATCACGATGAATGTTTCGATAGTTTTGTAATTTAGAAAAGTTGCATTGTTTATTTGGCATCAAAATTTAGATAAAAATTTCTCCATCATAAACCAAAAGACATATTTACATTACACGACTACAATAAAAAATGATAAGAACACTAGAAATTTTAAGGGTGCTGCCACTTTTTAGAAAATTTACATCGCATTTGGACTTTTTAAAATGTGCTGCTAGCCCCCTTAAAACATTCAGTGATTTTTATAATAATGATCTATGGGAAGGGTTCGAATATTCCTGAACGACTTTCTCTCTTTTTAATAAATTCGTTTGCTACTTCATATAAATTCATATTATCAGTGTATGATTTGTGAATATGTAATACCATCAGATCATTAATCCGTCTCCGTCTCTCTGGCTCTCTCTATCTCTGTCTCTCTTTCTCTCTTTCTCTCTTTCTTTCTTTCTTTCTTTCTTTCTTTTTTCTCTCTTTCTTTCTTTTTTTTAGTAGGAAAATTATTGGGGGGAGGGGGGGGGGGCTGTGCCCCCCTGCCCCCCCCGGCGGTTACGGCACTGTGATAGAAGACATAAAAGTTAATGGAGTGATCGATGAAAATAGATCTGTTTTTGTTATGTGTAAAATGTGTTTAAAAAATACTTAAAACGTTTTTTAACACATTTCAATTTATTTTGAGACTTCATTTTGCATTTTCTAGCAAAGTATTCTCCTAATGTTCTCCTCCCTACTAATATTTCCTCCACAAGTGATTAGAGCATGCGCTTTTCTATTCTTAACTTTTCTTCAACTTCCTTCTATTGCATTCTGGTAGTTCTGATGTTCCATTATGGATTCTAATATTTTGATTTATCTCTCAATTTGCAACATTTGCGAACACAGAGAAAAACATAATATATTAAAGGCTAGTTTTTTTGGACTACAAAAAAAAAGAAATTAAAAAAAAAAGTTTTTACACTGAGAAATCATTCGTAAAAATACAATAACAGAAAAATAACTATATACAAAACTTGCAAAAAGTAGAAAGTGCTATTTTTAACTGTTCAGACGTAATAAATAAATTTGATATAAAACCATAAAACTTATTCCAAACCAGAATTTTAGATTAACAAAAAGGTAGCATTTACCTCGAAACAAAAATTAGCCAAAACTGTTTGTTTGTTTGTTTGTTTGTTTGTTTGTTTGTTTGTTTGTTTGTTTTAACCACAAGTCTAGAAAAACAAAACACAGGAATGAAGTTTAGTTTTTTCATTTTCTATCTTCCACGCCTTGCCATTCGTTCTCGTAAACTTAATTTTGGACGATCTTCATCATTTCTGTTAGCAAATATGTCAACTTCGTCATTTCTGTCAGCAAATATGTCAGCTTCATCATTTCTGTCAGCAAATATGTCAACGACTTCTTCTTTTTTAGGCTCGGACTTTATTTCATTTCCATTCAGATCAAGTTTAGTTGATTCTGGTGTTTTCTCAGCTTGCAGTTTTTCTTCTGATTTTTGCCTTGCTGTCCTACTTCTGATTGGTGTTTCTTCATCAGCGTCACCGTCTCTTTGTCTCGATATCCTTCTTCTTGAAGGTTTGTTATCTTCATTACCTGGTTGTGTTCTCCTCCTCTCTTGTTCCGTTTCTTCTTCTTTCTTCTCCTCCTCCTTTGCTTTTTCACTGGAAGCGCGTTCAACCTTCTCCTCCACATTGTTTTTTCTTCTGCTAAACCTACTTAACTCTTCCGACGGAGCTGTCTTCTCCGCTTTCTCTGTAGTGGTACCTTTCTTTACCTTCGTTGTTTCATCTTTCTTTTTCATTTCTAAACTTGTTTTCTTTTCTTCAGCAGGTTTTTGTGAAGCAGGTGATTCACTGACTTCTTTGTCTGCATCTAATTTTTTTCTTCGAAGAGATGATACAGACGTTTCTGCAGGTCGCACTGTTTTCTTTTCTTCAGCAGGTTTTTGTGAAGCAGGTGATTCACTGACTTCTTTGTCTGCATCTAATTTTTTTCTTCGAAGAGATGATACAGACGTTTCTGCAGGTGACACTGTTTTCTTTTCTTCAACAGGTTTTTGTGAAGCAGGTGATTCACTGACTTCTTTGTCTGCATCTAATTTTTTTCTTCGAAGAGATGATACAGACGTTTCTGCAGGTCGCACTGTTTTCTTTTCTTCAGCAGGTTTTTGTGAAGCAGGTGATTCACTGACTTCTTTGTCTGCATCTAATTTTTTTCTTCGAAGAGATGATACAGGCGTTTCTGCGGGTGGTACTGTTTTCTTTTCTTCTTGCAGGAATCTATTTTTCCGTATTCCTTTGGATTTAGAGACATCTTCTTCTTTTTTAGCTATCTTGGAATTAAGTTTTTCTTCTTTTTTCGTCGTGTCATTTGCTGCAGTGGTTTTATCTTCGATATTTTTTTGTCTCACTGTCTTTGAATCATCAGTAGTTTTCTTCTCAAGTTTTTCTTCTGGAGTGGACAGTTTAGATTTTGGTTCGTCTTCAAGTTTGTGCTGTTCTTCTTTAGATGCGTCTTCCTTTTTAGTTTCGGAACTCTTCAAGAATTCTTTCTTTTCCTTCTCCTCTTTATATTTCGACTTCCCTATTCGTGGCTGAACGGTTTCAACTTCCTTATTTTTTGCATCTAATTTCTCTTCAAATCTGTTTTTCCCTAGTCGTGTTCGAGCAGTTTTAGTTGTATTAGACAATATTTTATCTTCATATTTAGATTTTCCTACCCGAGTTCGAGGACTTTCAGCTGTCTTAGAATTGGCCATTAATTTCTCTTCATATTTAGACCTACCTACTCGCGTTCCAGTGGTTTTACGTTCCTGAGAAGTTGTACCCACTTTCTCCTCCTCTTCCTTGGACTTTCCCACTCGTGTTTTATCAGCTTCAATTGCTTTAGTATCTGAAACCACTTTGTCCTTTTCCTTTTTGGACTTTTCTACTCGCGAATCTTCCTCTTGACCTTTATTTTTATTTGCATTTGCTCTATCGCTGTCTTTGTTGTTCTCAAAACCTTCCTCGCTTTGTTTTCTTTTTGATAAATCATTATTAAATCGATCAGCCAAATTCTTTTTTCCACTTTCATCGAATAGTTTCTTCTTCTTCTCCTCTAGACTGTTAGATCTATCTTTTCGTAAATCTGGCTGTCCTTCCTTCAATCTTTGGACTGACTTTTTGGAATCTGATGTTACTTTTTTTTTCTCTGAGTTGTCAAAATCATTTGTCTTTGGCAAGGTAGCTTTCTGACTGGATGAAGTCTCCTTTCCAATACTTAATTTTCTTTCTTCTTTAGATGTTTTCTCCTCAAATTTTTGTGTATCAGTCTCCTCCATTACTGGTGATTCATCATTATCTTGTGTAGACTTGCTGTTTTTATTTTTCTCAGAGGATTTTTCAACGTTGTCAAGGTTGATAGGATTTTTCTCTTTAGCAGTTTTTATACCTTTATCAAGAGGTTTCTTTCCCTTTTCCCTCCCTTCAGCTTCTTTTTCATCAGAAGAAAAATCTTTAACATCATCTGATTTTTTCTCCTTCTTAAGATGATTTCTGTTCGAGTCAGTGTCACCATTCAACTGCGTCATATCTTCCTTTTTCTCTTCAGTTTCATTTTCTTCTTCTATTCTTGGTTTTGTACTCTCATGCATCTCCTGCATTATTCTTTTGTTCTTCATTCGCTGTTGTTCTTCAAGATCAGCAATTGAAGTTCCCTTCAGTCTTGATTTTCTTGCGGATAATAATGCATTTATGTCTAATGGCTTCGCCTCCTCTTCTCTTAAGTTTGAACTACGTGATTCTCTTTTAGAGCCATTTTCGACACCAGCCATATGACCCATCTCTGTTACCTAGAAAAAAAAATTTTTGTACAATTAAAAAGTGATTAAAAAACATCAACGAGCCGGTCCGATAACGTTGTTACAATTAATTACCTTGTTTTCAATAAGGCCACCAAGCAACCGACGGCCCTTGACCTTTATCCACGGCAGAGGCCACGGGTCACGAATTTTGCACACAGCCTTCAAGTCATACACATTTTCTTCTCCATTTCGGCGTCGTTGCCGTACTACAAAAATTACAAGAAGTGATTGCAATGTAATCCAAAAACGAAAAGAAATAATGGGTGGGGTCTAATATTACACAGACAGGTTGCATGTGACTAATTGTAAAAGGGTTATATTATATACGACGAGCAGGTAATAAGATGATTTAAAGATTGTTTCGTCGCTCACTCTGTGTTGAAGATTGATCTACAGACTAAAATAATGTATTATCGTTCTAGAGCACGATTGAGGAGATGTTTCAGCTCAAAGGTGTTTTTGATATACTGACAAATAAAGACAATGATCTTACGATTTTCGTTGTGTCTAATGATTGCTCTGTCTGCCTTATTTCTCGGTCCCGGTTGTTTAAACGAATAGCCAAATTTGAGAATATTTTCATTTTTATGGATCGCATCAGCCATTAAAGCTTCACCTTGACCACCAAACGGTTGTTTCTGAAACGGAAATTAATATTAGCTAAAATATATATATAGAAAAATAAAAATAACACTTGAAAATATTTTAAGAAATATCTTTACCTGATTAGAAATTTTAATTTCTCTCAGCGATGGATGTCGTCCTACTTCTTTCATCAAAGCCTAAAAAATAAATAAGTAAATAATCAATTGGATGTACACAAATGGTTTTATTAACTTTTTTATCCCTTAAACTATTCAACTCTTCATTTCGGTCCTTCATGTTCTCCCCTACAATTTGACAATGCACATACAGTTGTACTTTCCTCGGTCTCGATAACTCAAACACTCACCTCCAGACCACGTTGTGTTATAATGTTCGACTCTAAATTCAACGTCTCTAATTGCTCATTGTATCTGATGGCTCTGGCTAGAATCTAAAAAAAGAGGAATGAATCCATTCTCGTCCTCTTGTAAACATTAGAATTGATAGCTCAATCGGTATAACCCTAGAATCGTGCCCAGTCGTGGTTTCGTTTCCCGCATAAAACCGTTGTATGTTTGGGTACATATTTTAAAGGTGTCCGTAATTCAAATGGGTACTTTAAACATTCTATAATCGACTTTGTGGTCCCTTTATGGATACAATCGAGAGAGTATATCTCTCGAAATTAGTGAGGCTAACTAGCTGCTCAAATTTAACACTAACAGCATCATAAAACTGAAGTTTAATTTTGTAAATACCAAATTTGAAAATAGGTAATCATTCAATTCTCGTTCGCAATGTGAGCACATAAACATACAACTAGAAATTTTTAAACATACAAGCAACATGAATTACCTTTATATCTGCATCAATCAATCCTGTCATTGCTAAAGACAGATGTTTTATCTTTTTGGAAACTTCAACAGTAGAAAAAATTTCTTTTAAAACGTGTTTTTCTAATCTTGGTTCGTTGTTGATACAAACATAAAACAAGCTATCAGTGTCTTCTTTTAAATTCTTCATCAATGCAACAACATCTAGCTCTGTTTCTTCATCTTGAGGTCGAACGATTTGTTTTGTTGGCCGAGGCGTAGCTTTGACAGCAGCTGAAGAAGAACATTGTTATTTCAATCTCAACCAGGAGGATACATGCTTAACACTTAACTTTTGATGTGATAAAGGTTTGTCAGTTAAAACTTACAAAAATGGCTTGAAATTTAGGCTAAAATCTAGTATTTAATATTAGCTCGCTTGCTCGTTGGTCCGTAAAAAACCCAAGTAGACATAAAGTAGTGCTTTGCTCTGCCAGGGGGTTGCAGTTGAACCGATAAAAATATCATAGCATCATATAGACAAGTTTTATCGTCCATAAAATCCCTTGATGTGATAAAGGTTTGTCAGTCCAAAATTACAAAAGTTTAAGCTAAATAAAATGCTACGATAAAAAATAATAAAATCAAATTTGATGTATGTATTAACTTTCTTCATCCCAATTAACCTTTCTTATTTTTCTCCAATCTTGATTTTCCACAATCTTACACTTTTAGGAATACTAGTTGTCGGCCCGTAAAAAAAGTGGATATTCGTGTACCCTGAACATAAAGTAGTGTTTTCCTCTGCAAGGGAGTTGTGGCCGAATCAGTAAGAATATCATAGTGTCATAGACAAGTTTTATCGTCCTTAAAAAAAATGTCCACTCACTTGTACTCTTGATGCTTGCTCCAGGAGGTTTCTCTCCAGCGAATACAGAGTGAATTTGATCGTTTGTCAGCATCCCATTCATCTTCAACAAGGCTAAAAAGCATTTGTGAAATAAAATTATGATAAATATCAATGGCCGGATTTGTCCAGTATTTGGGATCCACATGCATGTTTCAATTTTTGTTCAACATTTGAATAATTATTCTATCACAAATAAATGTTATGCCGCTTGTTATGGAATTTATGGACTTAACGAAAAACCATGTAAGCTTAAGAAGTGGGAGAATCAAAGCTTTTAGTGACAATGCAATAAAGAAGCTATCCAGTTGGAGTTTCACAAAAATTGCAATGGGTGTGGTGGGTGAGTTAAAACGACATAAATTGAGGGTTACGCAACTTTCGGATAACATCACGAGGTGTTTTTTGAGAATGGGTATTTTAAAATCAATTGCATTTTAGTTGAAACGTCACGTTAGCTGGTTGCCTTACTATCTGCTAAAGTTTTTCAAAATTAAATTTGATAAACGACGCGTCTAGTACAAGCAAATCTTTTTAAAGCTCTCCGTTTTAAGTTACAATTAAACAGCAAAAGAAACATAATAAATTCAGACACAGAGATGGAGTTTGTTGAGAAAGAACTGTGCATGGAGATGTAAATATTTATTATATTTCCGTGGTCAAACTGTAAAATGTGTATTCTACCTTGCTGTAATAACGCCGCCGACACACCACGACCGTCTATTTTGTCATCTGTTGGTTTTTTTACTTCAAATTTTTTGCTCTCATGTTTTTCAGCATCTCGTTCAAGCAACGCAGCCAGTGCACTTCTCTTCTTGGGTGTAGCTTCTTCATTACTTTGTGAAGGTTGACCAATCATATCATCAGCATCTTCCGCTTCAGCAGGGTCTTCTATCCATTTCGGTTTCGGAACTTTTTTTAATTTTGCACGAATTGCTTCCAATGCTTTTAACGCATCCTCCTTTTCGTTGCATACAGGTTCAAATTTTGTTTTATTCATCGGAGGAGGAGATTTCAAGCTTTGTAAACCAAAACCTTTTGCTGACTCAGCATTATTGGGTAGTTTGGGTAATTTTTCATCTTTCTTTGTCATACTTGTTCTTTCTATTTTCTTGTTAATCTGCGTTTTGTTTGCTGCAGTATTTTGCTTCGTGTAATCCAGGACTCCCTTCTCATTGGTTCCTTTAGAGGAATGTAGGTTCTTGCTATTCTCATAGAGAGATGTTATTTTTTCCACGCTTTTATCACGTGACAATTTTCTTCTTACAAATGCTTCTCTTTTGTCTTTGCATGTTTTATTCGTGTTTGATTGGTTGCTTGACTCACGTGATGATTTGTTTAATTTTTCTAACTTTTCTAGTAAACTACTGGACGTACTAACTTTTTTATCTATGATCTTTTCATGTGTTTTAAAGTCACGTGATTCATCTATCTCCCTACCAATGATATTTCTAGAGTCACGTGATAAATTCTTATTGTCTTTAGCACGACTTCGGTGCAATTCTTTGTGCCGAGATTTTGATTTATTATTGTCGCGTGGTGACAATTTGCTGTCTCTGTTACCCGTGTCTGCTATATTACATTGAGACAATTTTTTTTCATTTAATTTACCTCTATTTACTTCGTTTTCTCTATCGTTTAAAGTCCTGTCCACACTACCTTCTTTTGGTGAAGATTTATCCCTGCTTGATTCAGGTTTGTCTCCAAGAAATAACAGTCGATTGCTCTTCAGTAATTTACTGTACGGAATAGAATTTTTTATCATATCTTCTTTGATTTCAGTTGAAGCTGTTCTTTTAATTTTAGACTTCATAATGGAGGAGGAGATTTTTGAAGGTCGATCGATGCTGGAGTTTCGGCGCATATATCTATTCTTTTTGCTTGACAACATTTGATCACTTTCAATTTCTTGTTGTTGTGGTTGTTGTTGTTGTTGTTGTTGTTGTTGTTGTTGTTGTTGTTGTTGTTGTTGTTGTTGTTGTTGTTGTTGTTGTTGTTGTTGTTGTTGTTGTTGTTGTTGTTGTTGTTGTTGTTGTTGTTGTTGTTGTTGTTGTTGTTGTTGTTGTTGTTGTTGTTGTTGTTGTTGTGGTTGTTGTCTCCTATTTGTTTCAGCTTCTATCTTATTTTGTCTACTTAAATTCTTCTTCCCGTTTTTATTCGCTTCAAAACTTTTTTGTTTAGCCAATTTCTCAATCTGTTTTTTATTCTTATCAAAGCTCTTATCACGAGAGATTTTCAGTTTACACGAATTTTTTCGCGCCTTGCCATACAACTTTCTAGAACGCTTATTAACATGTTCTTTTTGGTCAGTTTCTGTATCTCCCATTCTCGATTCCGTATGAGTGTCACGAGCAATCAAATTTTCAGTCTGCGATAAACTTTCTTTATGGGGTATACCGTAACTGGGCGTAGCACTCACATTCAGCATCTCCACAGGAGTAACTAAATCTCTTTCTAATCTATTTGGTGTTACAAATCCCATCTCAGATGAAGTTTGTTCGATTCCTGAATCACTATAAACATCACCGTTTCTATCATAAAAACTCCCTTCTCCGCTGCGTTCAAATCGTTTAGAAGACTCCTTTTGTTGAGTTCCACCGTCTACAGATTTGAGAAAGTTGTTTTCACACTCCGATTTATGTCTTTTCGTTTTTTCTGGTTCAAATTTAGTTACAGCTTTGATAAATCTATTTTGTTTTATAGTCCTTGTTGTAGATTCATTTAACGGAACATGAGTAATTTGCGGAACGCCTTCATCCAAAGACGAGTTGTAACCTAATGCTCTTCGTTGTTCTCTACGTCTTGCTATATCTTTGATCATATTATCAACTATGCTTTTTTCATCAACATTGACTTTGACATCCAAACCCTTTTGTTTTAAATCAGGAGGCACATTAACTGTAGTTCTAAACTCCGCGTTAGCATCTTTGTCAATGTTTACTTCGATATCAACAGCTACGTTGATCTCCTTCTCAGGGCTTTTTATTTTCCTCAAATCGTCTTTCAGTTTACTGGTCTGCATTTCTGCATTATCTTGACCGCGCCCCTGTTCAGTCTTGTTTACACTAACATTTAAATTTACTTTAAGAGGAACCGCAATTTCCTCCTGTGACGTATCGTTTACTGCATAGGGTATGACAGCTAAACCGTTTTGTTCCTCACTACCACGTGTCGATGTTACGCTACCATTTTTCTTAGAATACGAACCGGATGATGCGCAAGGTAAGTATTGATCACTGCAGTCGGAGAATTCGTCGTTACTATCTCCTTGTCGTTGTCTGATCTGTTGCGTCCAATTATATTTTCGATTGGAGTTAGATTTTCTATCTCGAAGCTTTCTCCTCCTTGCGTTTTCTTTTTCGACAGATTCGTTATATTTTCGAACTTTCTTGTTATATCTACGAATTTCTGCGAAGGTAAATTGTTTCGTCATTTGCGAGGATAAATTTACTTCTTCATTATGCGCATGCCCGTGCACTTGTGCCAGTTTAACTTTTTTTAATGAGTTGCTACTTTCACTATCTGAATTAAAATCTGATTCGTCAAGCGAGAGGTCTGATGGTGTAAAGCTGGAATCCGTTTCAAAATCAAACTCCGGATTGTCAATAATAAATTCCGTTATTGTATCAGTTTCACTGTCAACTTCAACAAAGTCTGAGTGACCTCTCCAAAGTTGTTTATCATCTTTGGGCGATGACGTAATTATATTCCAATCTTCAACTCTTCTGCTTCGATTTGGAGATTTATTTACATCTCCGCTTGATATTATGTCAAATGAGTCAGCATCATCATCGATGAAGGACATGTCAATTTGTTGTCGTTTACGCTTTGTCAGCATGTGTTGAAGTTTCTCTCTCAGCTCAAACTGTTTTTCATGAAGTGCTTTTTCTAGAGGTGGATGGTTTGTGTATATAGTGCAGAACAAAACCAAATGCAAGTTGGATATCTTTATTTTACAAAATCTTACCCAAAACCCAAAACAATTATTGAAAAAAATATATTTTTCTTATGATATCTTAATTCGTAAATTTCAAACTCCATCTCCGATCCAAAAAGACACATTTTAAAAATATTTACCTGCTGCCTCGATTAATTCTTCTTCAGTAGCCTCGTTTAGTAGCTGCTCCTCTTCTTCTGTCAAAGCAATCTAGGAGATTGGAAACAAACACGTCAGAAATACTTTTCACTATTTTGAGCAAATATACATTTAGATAAAATTGACTCAATGGGTATACCAAAATAAAGTCAATCAATTTTTGTCATTATAAACCCTTTGTCATTGAATTTGAAACAAGAGTTGTTATTTTTTATTTATTATTATTATTTTTTTACCTGTTTGGGAGGCGGTGGCAGCAAATCTTCTTTATCTCGAGAATATTGTTTTTTCAACCTTGCTTGTTTTTCTTTCTGTTTTTTCTCTTCTTTTTTTCGTAGTTTTTCATTTTTTATCGGTTCTTGACATTTAGCAACCTTAAAAGATAACAAAGTAGATATTATAAGAAATCAAAGTAACACTGTTATATCCAAAAACTGTTATATCGAAAAATCCAACATGAATTTCAAATTTCATTTTTTATTTTTATTGAATTTAGATATTGTCATAAATCTTGTGAACATTTCTTATCCAATTCTCGTTCTAAGAACTATATTTATTTATTCATTTAAATTCGTATTTATTTGTTTCTAATTATTATTAATCCTCCCAGTTAATTGATTAAAACTCTTAAAATTAAAGAATTTAAATTTCGTGACGCAGAATACCAATGTGATTCTCACGCATGATGAAATGATGAAATCACCATGACAACAAATTACCATAATGGCGCATGGGAGGCGATTATTAAATTACAGAGTGTAATGAATTCAATCACTCTGCTGTGTGAGTTAATGATTTTTTAAACGACTCTTTTTTACTGTTTGAGAAAAACAAAACTTTTCGTAATTATTATACTTCATAACTTCAATAGAAAGAAAAGCCTGGTCGCTAGGCTATTCAGAAAATATGAAAAAATAACACAAGATTATATGGTAAAAAAAATTTAATAGTTAGATGTCCGATGTATGTGGATTTAAGCCAACTGCAATTTTTCTTGCCCACTCTATTTCTTTCGGTTAATAATCTCTAATTGCGTTATGGTTGAATGAGATCATTTGTTAACGCAAATTTAAAACGACCGTGCGTATAAATAATGTACCATTTTTTCCAGATTGCCCACGAGATCTTCTTTATTGTACATTGGTGCAGCAGGCACGGGTGATCTGACTTGTTGTCGGCTTCCGATTGGACACAATGAAGTCTAGAAGCAAAATAGACGGCTTAGGAAGTCTTGAAATAAGTTGGTTCAATAAAAATTCGTTTTATGCCAATGTTTTTGCTTACGAGAAGTTTGAGCTCTAAAGAACTTAGTTCAAAACTTGCTTTTTTTATTTGTAAAATATTTATACAGGATGTCATTTCAGTTGGAAACTGCTTTTTTAACGAGTCCTACTTACCTAAATAACCAATTTTTTTTACCTTAACTTTCTTTGTGGGACAGATGTATGTCTGCTGAAAACATATTCCAAAATCGAAAAACTGGATTCTTTTATCTATTTGTTTCTCTTGTTTCGGAATAGTGTAATTACAAAACCTTTTCTACTTTTATTCTTGTAACCGAAACATTATTTTTTGTATAGTTCTAAGTACAATGTGAAGGGACATACTTTGTTTAGGTATATCTTAATATCTACCTAAAATTTTAAGGTGTAAATCAACTACATGCCCAGGTTTTTTCGACACTTATAGTATACTGACGGGGTGGAATATTTAAAAGTAAACCCATTCACTACTCTTTTTATAGAGACAATTTTTTGTTGTGTCTTGTTTTACCTCTGGATCAAACTCATTGTTGAGTTGTTCTAACTCTTCTTCAGTCAGTCCATTTAACAGATCCCAGCCTTCCTCATCAAGCAATTCATCAATATCTGTCAGATCAGATGACTAAAATAAACAATAATTAAAAGTTAATAAATAAATACAAACAGGTACTTGTATACAACAATATATATTCGTTTGAGATATAAAAAATTGGTGGCACACAGACAGGTGACCAACCACTAACCATGGTGTGGATATTCTAACAGTTACGGCTGTAACATTTGTGCAACTGGAAAAGCAATGGATCAGATTTAAATATCAATGACAGCAACAGTTCTCCCAGTTCACTTCGTTACACGATGTTTACATTATGCTTGCTTTGTCATAGTTGTATTCTAAACTTGCAAGCACGAATCTCTTTACTGCGGATTAAACAATCTATGTCTGTTTTTATGTTGTATTGTTTATCTTTTCTGATGACAAATAAGATAAGGTTTGTAGAATGTATATCATTATTTCAATACCATGGCAATTAATTATACTTATCTCAAGCTTAAGTTTGATAAAAGGGACAAATTGATTAGCCTAATTACTTTGTGTCAAATTTCAATGTTCTGTCAACGCTCAAACAGATAAAAATTTTGTTCATGTGTGTTTATTGCGAAACAGGACTTTTAGACAAAACAATTATTTCTTAGCCACGATACACACACATTCTCAATATACATAGCTGCAATAACTTTAATAGAACAACATTATTATTTCGTTGTTTATAATTAGCTAAAATTTAAAACACGATGCTTTCTTAAAACCAGACAATGCTAAGTCTATTTTGGCATTTTCTGTTACTGCTAGCTACATAAGGTGTAGAGGAAGATAGCGATGCCAAATCGCTTCCACGATATAGCATGATATATGAAGTACAACTGTCCGAACATTTGATTTATGAAAAAATAAGATAACGCTATGCTAACACGATAATAAGGTATGGTCATTATCTTATGACTGTAGGCCAATGGAATAAGGAATTATAATACGCTTAGGTAACGCAACCTGGCTTGAAATCTTGCGGCGTTTTTAACAAATTGTTGAGTTTTCAATCAAGAACAAATAAAGTTATCTGAAGAACAAAATTGTCTTTATGTACAGATTTGTGGGGCTGTGTTAACTTTTAATCTGAAATCTCTGTTCCTGTCACAAGTAAACACTTTTTCATAATCGACACATGGAATTAATTGTGCATACAAATCCTACATCATCTGGATGACATTTTATCAGGTATTTTTAACTCCTTAATTGACTTAGAATGCATAAATTAATTAATTACCGAAGACGCCTAATATAACATTACCATTTATCATATCACTCTAAGGTCCTGAATAACCGCTTATCCTTTTTCAGATCTTTTTTTTGAAGGTTTATTTCGAAGGAATGTTTTGAGTAAGTCCGCTTATTACACCCCCCCCCCCCCTCCCCCTGCCATTCGGCACCTTAGAGTAAAGAGCGAAAAAGTCAGGACGTGAAGATGAAGAGTCAGCGTAGCGCAGTTATATGTACTATATAACGAAGCCAGGACGTGAATACTGTTATAGCAAACTATGGACGTAATGAAAGTCCGAGCTGACAAACGAGGTTATAACCATATCCATGTTATAACAAAGTGTGGAATGACATATTTGCAATAAACAATGTCCCTTTTGAAGGTTTTTGAAAGTAAATTATAGATTTTGCCGCACACGACTCAGGTAGAGTTGTATAAGAATCACGCCTGCACTCCTGCTGCGCTCCTGCTGCACTCCTGCTGCGCTCCTGCTGCACTCCTGCTGCGCCTAGCTATTATCCTCGACAAACGTCAGTACAGCTAGACGAACACTTATACAGAAATACAAACATTGGTAATGAGATCAATCAACACCAACGTAACAAATAACTATTGATCAGATTATGTGGTGTCGGTAATTCTGAAATGGTTTGAGGACGCAAAGAGGATAACGTATTAATTGATACTTATTCTCTTCGTTTGTAAACAAATTATACGTCTGTGCTATTAAGTTTTCGTGTGTGATTTAATCACAGATTATGGCTGAACTTGGTAGGTAATATCATCCAGTTGAGGATGACGAAAGATGGTAGAAGATTAACGAAATTATAGCATAGAAACATATAATTTCACTTAGACTAAATAATACGGTGACACACCGGTTCGAACGCCGGGCAACTTTTCCTTTGTTTAAATAGGATGAGTAAATATGTCAAATGAATAGAAATCTACGCACGTGGACCTACTCCACTGTGTTACTTTCACCGATACAAACTAGCCACCATCGTCGAAAACTCGTCCCTACGTAGCGACTGATGGAGATGGTGAGCAAAAAAATGATCTCCCTCATCTAAAGAGTACCGTTGCTTTTGCCTTGCGAAAACAATAGATAAAATGGCACCGATTTTTTACCAATTCCGTAAAACCCTGAATAATATCGGAGAAAATTTGCGATAACTGTTATTTTAAAGGGATACCAGTCATTTATATTTCCTTTATCGCAACCAGCATATATGTAAGTTTGGATGTAGTATGCCTTAATTAGTGTAAGAATATATTGACATATATAGACCACATGTAGTATTTCTGATTAAAACGGACTTTTCGTCAAATTCTTCTGTTACGCTTTTAAACAGGCGTTGAGATACATAATGAGCTATATGTTAAGCATAAAAATTGAAAACTTTAAATGAAAATTCAAATACTTAAGCTGTTTCCTGCCAAACAAAGCAATCAAATATGCATCACTGAAAATACTTTTAAACGTTGGTCCACGATATTTTGAATAACTTTGCGTTGTCAGCTGATACTGTACCTATCGACACTGGGCGCCCCTGTCGTCACAGGACATGTAGATTAGAATATTTAAAAAAACAACAATGGTAAAATCTTAGTCAAAAAGATGAATGCGCTGCTTTTCATATCAAACGAGCATGTCATCTCAATGCATCAAATTTATGAAGCATAGTTTTTACATGGAAGGAAATTCATAGTCTTAATTTTAAAATGGGGACCTCTAGCGTTCATTACCAGCTAAAAATGCTCTTTGAAATCAAATACTGCGAACATTAACTTAGTTTTAAATTAGTTAACCGCCGGTAACTCGAACCTCCAAGGGACCGAATTTCCCTTGACAGACAACATTATCTATCTACATTACATCAGGAGTTAATAAAAAGTAAAAAAATAAATTAAAATCTGACATTTATCTAGTCTGTGATTTCTTTTTCTCGAGTAAAAAGTTCAAGTTATCCGAAGAAATTATCCTCAGAGGGGATGAAAAATGGGTCGAGTTAAAGAATGTTCGAGTTATCCGAGGTTCGAGTTCACCGGAGTTTTTTATAAAAAAGTATTAAGGAAAATTTCAAGGGACCTAAGAAAATGGTTTGAGAAAATGAAAGTTCGAGTTATCCGGTGTTCGAGTTATCGAGAAGTAACTGTAAACATATAACAAAAATTTTCCTCACCATTTGTCTTGCAAGCGGCGATACACTTTCAGTTAGTGATTTCTGCCTCATTAGTGCAATGACAATGTATATAAAACAAATTCAATCAAAAATCCAATGAAACAAAAACTTCTTCTGTTATCACAATGTCAATTTGTTGCCAAGTAACCATGCAACCACATAACACGATAGTTCAGTTAGTTACTCGTATATTCTTAATCATAACTAACAAAGAAAAATAAATGTTGCATATTAAAAATAATGCGAAAAAGTGAAAACTAACTGAAGACACATATGCAATATGGTTTATAGAAGAGATGCGAAGTGATTGATGGAAAACATGCAAAGTGACTGATGGAAGACATACAAAGTGATTGATGGAAGACATACAAAGTGATTGATGGAACACATGCAAAGTGATTGATGGAACACATGCAAAGTGATTGATGGAAGACATACAAAGTGATTGATGGAAGACATGCAAAGTGATTGATGGAAGACATACAAAGTGATTGATGGAAGACATGCAAAGTGATTCATAGAAGACATACAAAGTGATTGATAGAAGACATGCAAAGTGATTGATGGAACACATGCAAAGTGATTGATGGAAGACATACAAAGTGATTGATGGAAGACATACAAAGTGATTGATGGAAGACATGCAAAATGATTGATAGAAGACATACAAAGTGATTGATAGAAGACATGCAAAGTGATTGATGGAACACATGCAAAGTGATTGATGGAACACATACAAAGTGATTGATAGAAGACATGCAAAGTGATTGATAGAAGACATGCAAAGTGATCGATGGAAGACATACAAAGTGATTGATGGAAGACATACAAAGTGATTGATGGAAGACATACAAAGTGATTAATGGAACACATACAAAGTGATTAATGGAACACATACAAAGTGATTGATGGAACACATACAAAGTGATTGGTGGAACACATGCAAAGTGATTGATGGAAGACACATAAAGTGATTGATGGAACACATACAAAGTGATTGATGGAAGACATACAAAGTGATTGATGGAAAACATACAAAGTGATTGATGGAAGACATACAAAGTGATTGATGGAAGACATACAAAATGATTGATGGAAGACATACAAAGTGATTGATGGAAGACATACAAAGTGATTGATAGAAGACATGCAAAATGATTGATGGAACACATGCAAAATGATTGATGGAACACATGCAAAGTGATT
Organism: Hydractinia echinata; assembly: GCA_030067915.1. Taxonomy (NCBI): domain Eukaryota; kingdom Metazoa; phylum Cnidaria; class Hydrozoa; order Anthoathecata; family Hydractiniidae; genus Hydractinia; species Hydractinia echinata. The sequence goes on from JASGCC010000135.1 coordinate 452,214, forward strand.
GATGGAAGAGATACAACGTGATTGATGGAAGACATACAAAGTGATTGATGGAAGACATACAAAGTGATTGATGGAAGACATACAAAGTGATTTATAGAAGACATATAAAGTGATTGATGAAACACATGCAAAGTGATTGATGGAAGACATATATAGTGATTGATGGAAGACATACATAGTGATTGATGGAAGACATACAAAGTGATTGATGGAAGACATACAAAATGATTGATGGAAGACATACAAAGTGATTCATGGAAGACATACAAAGTGATTGATGGAAGACATACAAAGTGATTGATGGAAGAAACACAAAGTGATTGATGGAAGACAGGCAAAGTGATTGATGGAAGACATACAACGTGATTGATGGAAGACATACAAAGTGATTGATGGAAGACATACAAACTGATTGATGGAAGACATACAAACTGATTGATAGAAGACATACAAAGTGATTGATGGAAGACATACAAAGTGATTGATGGAAGACATACAAAGTGATTGATGGAAGACATACAAAGTGATTGATGGAAGACATACAAAGTGATTGATGGAAGACATACAAAGTGATTGATGGAAGACATACAAAATGATTGATGGAAGACATACAAAGTGATTGATGGAAGACATACAAAGTGATTGATGGAAGACATACAATGTGATTGATTGAAGACATACAAAGTGATTGATGGAAGACATACAAAGTGATTGATGGAAGACATACAAAGTGATTGATGGAAGACATACAAAGTGATTGATGGAAGACATACAAAGTGATTGATAGAAGACATACAAAGTGATTTATAGAAGACATACAAAGTGATTGATGGAACACATACAAAGTGATTGATAGAAGACATGCAAAGTGATTAATAGAAGACATGCAAAGTGATCGATGGAAGACATACAAAGTGATTGATGGAAGACATACAAAGTGATTGATGGAAGACATACAAAGTGATTAATGGAACACATACAAAGTGATTAATGGAACACATACAAAGTGATTGATGGAACACATACAAAGTGATTGGTGGAACACATACAAAGTGATTGATGGAAGTCACATAAAGTGATTGATGGAACACATACAAAGTGATTGATGGAAGACATACAAAGTGATTGATGGAAGACATACAAAGTGATTGATGGAAGACATACAAAGTGATTGATGGAAGACATACAAAATGATTGATGGAAGACATACAAAGTGATTGATGGAAGACATACAAAGTGATTGATGGAAGACATACAAAGTGATTGATGGAAGACATACAAAATGATTGATGGAAGACATACAAAGTGATTCATGGAAGACATACAAAGTGATTGATGGAAGACATACAAAGTGATTGATGGAAGACATACAAAGTGATTGATGGAAGACAGGCAAAGTGATTGATGGAAGACATACAACGTGATTGATGGAAGACATACAAAGTGATTGATGGAAAACATACAAACTGATTGATGGAAGACATACAAACTGATTGATAGAAGACATACAAAGTGATTGATGGAAGACATACAAAGTGATTGATGGAAGACATACAAAGTGATTGATGGAAGACATACAAAGTGATTGATGGAAGACATACAAAGTGATTGATGGAAGACATACAAAGTGATTGATGGAAGACATACAAAGTGATTGATGGAAGACATACAAAGTGATTGATGGAAGACATACAATGTGATTGATGGAAGACATACAAAGTGATTGATGGAACACATACAAAGTGATTGATGGAAGACATACAAAGTGATTGATGGAAGACATACAAAGTGATTGATGGAAGACATACAAAGTGATTGATAGAAGACATACAAAGTGATTTATAGAAGACATACAAAGTGATTGATGGAACACATACAAAGTGATTGATAGAAGACATGCAAAGTGATTGATAGAAGACATGCAAAGTGATCGATGGAAGACATACAAAGTGATTGATGGAAGACATACAAAGTGATTGATGGAAGACATACAAAGTGATTAATGGAACACATACAAAGTGATTAATGGAACACATACAAAGTGATTGATGGAAGTCATATAAAGTGATTGATGGAACACATACAAAGTGATTGATGGAAGACATACAAAGTGATTGATGGAAGACATACAAAGTGATTGATGGAAGACATACAAAGTGATTGATGGAAGACATACAAAATGATTGATGGAAGACATACAAAGTGATTGATGGAAGACATACAAAGTGATTGATGGAAGACATACAAAGTGATTGATGGAAGACATACAAAATGATTGATGGAAGACATACAAAGTGATTCATGGAAGACATACAAAGTGATTGATGGAAGACATACAAAGTGATTGATGGAAGACATACAAAGTGATTGATGGAAGACAGGCAAAGTGATTGATGGAAGACATACAACGTGATTGATGGAAGACATACAAAGTGATTGATGGAAAACATACAAAGTGATTGATGGAAGACATACAAACTGATTGATAGAAGACATACAAAGTGATTGATGGAAGACATACAAAGTGATTGATGGAAGACATACAAAGTGATTGATGGAAGACATACAAAGTGATTGATGGAAGACATACAAAGTGATTGATGGAAGACATACAAAATGATTGATGGAAGACATACAAAGTGATTGATGGAAGACATACAAAGTGATTGATGGAAGACATACAAAGTGATTGATGGAAGACATACAAAGTGATTGATGGAACACATACAAAGTGATTGATGGAAGACATACAAAGTGATTGATGGAAGACATACAAAGTGATTGATGGAAGACATACAAAGTGATTGATAGAAGACATACAAAGTGATTTATAGAAGACATACAAAGTGATTGATGGAACACATACAAAGTGATTGATAGAAGACATGCAAAGTGATTGATAGAAGACATGCAAAGTGATCGATGGAAGACATACAAAGTGATTGATGGAAGACATACAAAGTGATTGATGGAAGACATACAAAGTGATTAATGGAACACATACAAAGTGATTAATGGAACACATACAAAGTGATTGATGGAACACATACAAAGTGATTGATGGAAGACATACAAAGTGATTAATGGAACACATACAAAGTGATTGATGGAACACATACAAAGTGATTGATGGAACACATACAAAGTGATTGGTGGAACACATACAAAGTGATTGATGGAAGACATACAAAGTGATTGATGGAAGACATACAAAGTGATTGATAGAAGACATACAAAGTGATTTATAGAAGACATACAAAGTGATTGATGAAACACATGCAAAGTGATTGATGGAAGACATACATAGTGATTGATGGAAGACACACAAAGTGATTGATGGAAGACATACAAACTGATTGATGGAACACATACAAAATGATTGATGGAAGACATACAAAGTGATTGATGGAAGACATACAAACTGATTGATGGAACACATACAAAGTGATTGATGGAACACATACAAAGTGATTGATGGAAGACATACAAAGTGATTGATGGAAGACATACAAAGTGATTGATGGAAGACATACAAAGTGATTGATGGAAGACATACAAAGTGATTGATGGAAGACATACAAAATGATTGATGGAAGACATACAAAGTGATTCATGGAAGACATACAAAGTGATTGATGGAACACATACAAAGTGATTGATGGAACACATACAAAGTGATTGATGGAAGACATACAAAGTGATTGATGGAAGACATACAAAGTGATTGATGGAAGACATACAAAGTGATTGATGAAACACATGCAAAGTGATTGATGGAAGACATACATAGTGATTGATGGAAGACATACAAAGTGATTGATGGAAGACATACAAACTGATTGATGGAAGACATACAAAATGATTGATGGAAGACATACAAAGTGATTGATGGAAGACATACAAACTGATTGATGGAACACATACAAAGTGATTGATGGAACACATCCAAAGTGATTGATGGAAGACATACAAAGTGATTGATGGAAGACATACAAAGTGATTGATGGAAGACATACAAAGTGATTGATGGAAGACATACAAAGTGATTGATGGAAGACATACAAAATGATTGATGGAAGACATACAAAGTGATTCATGGAAGACATACAAAGTGATTGATGGAAGACATACAAAGTGATTGATGGAACACATACAAAGTGATTGATGGAAGACATACAAAGTGATTGATGGAAGACATACAAAGTGATTGATGGAAGACATACAAAGTGATTGATGGAAGACATACAAAGTGATTGATGGAAGACATACAAAGTGATTGATGGAAGACATACAAAGTGATTGATGGAACACATACAAAGTGATTGATGGAACACATACAAAGTGATTGATGGAACACATACAAAGTGATTGATGGAAGACATATAAAGTGATTGATGGAACACATACAAAGTGATTGATGGAAGACATACAAAGTGATTGATGGAAGATATACAAAGTGATTGATGGAAGACATACAAAGTGATTGATAGAAGACATACAAAGTGATTTATAGAAGACATATAAAGTGATTGATGAAACACATGCAAAGTGATTGATGGAAGACATACATAGTGATTGATGGAAGACATACAAACTGATTGATGGAAGACATACAAACTGATTGATGGAAGACATACAAAATGATTGATGGAAGACATACAAAGTGATTGATGGAAGACATACAAACTGATTGATGGAACACATACAAAGTGATTGATGGAACACATACAAAGTGATTGATGGAAGACATACAAAGTGATTGATGGAAGACATACAAAGTGATTGATGGAAGACATACAAAATGATTGATGGAAGACATACAAAATGATTGATGGAAGACATACAAAGTGATTGATGGAAGACATACAAAGTGATTGATGGAAGACATACAAAGTGATTGATGGAAGACATACAAAGTGATTGATGGAAGACATACAAACTGATTGATGGAAGACATACAAAGTGATTGATGGAAGACATACAAAGTGATTGATGGAAGACAGGCAAAGTGATTGATGGAAAACATACAAAGTGATTGATGGAACACATACAAAGTGATTGATGGAAGACATACAAAATGATTGATGGAAGACATACAAAGTGATTGATAGAAGACATACAAAGTGATTTATAGAAGACATACAAAGTGATTGATGAAACACATGCAAAGTGATTGATGGAAGACATACATAGTGATTGATGGAAGACACACAAAGTGATTGATGGAAGACATACAAACTGATTGATGGAACACATACAAAATGATTGATGGAAGACATACAAAGTGATTGATGGAAGACATACAAACTGATTGATGGAACACATACAAAGTGATTGATGGAACACATACAAAGTGATTGATGGAAGACATACAAAGTGATTGATGGAAGACATACAAAGTGATTGATGGAAGACATACAAAGTGATTGATGGAAGACATACAAAGTGATTGATGGAAGACATACAAAATGATTGATGGAAGACATACAAAGTGATTCATGGAAGACATACAAAGTGATTGATGGAACACATACAAAGTGATTGATGGAACACATACAAAGTGATTGATGGAAGACATACAAAGTGATTGATGGAAGACATACAAAGTGATTGATGGAAGACATACAAAGTGATTGATGAAACACATGCAAAGTGATTGATGGAAGACATACATAGTGATTGATGGAAGACATACAAAGTGATTGATGGAAGACATACAAACTGATTGATGGAAGACATACAAAATGATTGATGGAAGACATACAAAGTGATTGATGGAAGACATACAAACTGATTGATGGAACACATACAAAGTGATTGATGGAACACATACAAAGTGATTGATGGAAGACATACAAAGTGATTGATGGAAGACATACAAAGTGATTGATGGAAGACATACAAAGTGATTGATGGAAGACATACAAAGTGATTGATGGAAGACATACAAAATGATTGATGGAAGACATACAAAGTGATTGATGGAAGACATACAAAGTGATTGATGGAACACATACAAAGTGATTGATGGAACACATACAAAGTGATTGATGGAAGACATACAAAGTGATTGATGGAAGACATACAAAGTGATTGATGGAAGACATACAAAGTGATTGATGGAAGACATACAAAGTGATTGATGGAAGACATACAAAGTGATTGATGGAAGACATACAAAGTGATTGATGGAACACATACAAAGTGATTGATGGAACACATACAAAGTGATTGATGGAACACATACAAAGTGATTGATGGAAGACATATAAAGTGATTGATGGAACACATACAAAGTGATTGATGGAAGACATACAAAGTGATTGATGGAAGATATACAAAGTGATTGATGGAAGACATACAAAGTGATTGATAGAAGACATACAAAGTGATTTATAGAAGACATATAAAGTGATTGATGAAACACATGCAAAGTGATTGATGGAAGACATACATAGTGATTGATGGAAGACATACAAAGTGATTGATGGAAGACATACAAACTGATTGATGGAAGACATACAAAATGATTGATGGAAGACATACAAAGTGATTGATGGAAGACATACAAACTGATTGATGGAACACATACAAAGTGATTGATGGAACACATACAAAGTGATTGATGGAAGACATACAAAGTGATTGATGGAAGACATACAAAGTGATTGATGGAAGACATACAAAATGATTGATGGAAGACATACAAAATGATTGATGGAAGACATACAAAGTGATTGATGGAAGACATACAAAGTGATTGATGGAAGACATACAATGTGATTGATGGAAGACATACAAAGTGATTGATGGAAGACATACAAACTGATTGATGGAAGACATACAAAGTGATTGATGGAAGACATACAAAGTGATTGATGGAAGACAGGCAAAGTGATTGATGGAAAACATACAAAGTGATTGATGGAACACATACAAAGTGATTGATGGAAGACATACAAAATGATTGATGGAAGACATACAAAGTGATTGATGGAAGACATACAAAGTGATTGATGGAAGACATACAAAGTGATTGATGGAACACATACAAAGTGATTGATGAAACACATACAAAGGATATATGCAAAGTGGTTATTCGTAGAAGAAATACAATGTGAATGATTACAGACATGCAAAGCGATTGGTGAAACATTTGCAAAGTGATTGGTGGGAACCATATAAAGTGTTTGATGGAAACATACAAAATGATGGGGGACATGCAAAGTAACTGACGGATGACGGATTGAGTGCTTGATGACATAAATATTGACAGAATGACAAGTGATGGACATATGTGATAGCAGTTATGTGTATGAATGTTTTTCTGTTTATCGCAATAAAAGCATAGGTTAAACTATAAGAAAGTAATATAACCCTACAGCTGAAAAGTAATCACTATGAAATAAAATAAATTAATGCGAAAATATAATCACAAATTTTAAATACTTTGCAAAACGGCTAGAACGTTCGCTTTAAGTGTTAAGGGTCTTGGGTTCAAACCGAGTCATGCCTTAGACTTTAAAAGTGTCAATTTCTGCTTAGCGTTTTGCACGAGAATAGGATTGATATCTTAGGCGGTTTTCTAGTTGAGCGATAGCTTTACCAGGTCAAATAGGAGCTTTAAATGCACTTGAACCCCATTCCTCAATACCATTACAGATAAGAACTGAAGAGACTACCTAGGGTAAATAATTTCAAATATAATAGTAATAATAATTGTCGTTAACTTTCTTTGAGAAATTTGATAACATTAAGCCCTAATGTCTTCTATAAGTTATGAAAAAACATTGAATGTAAAAATACGAATCTGTGGAATTTTTGAAACACAAAAGAAATATATCTTTGTTAATTGATTTTTAAATGTTATATGGATTTGAGATTAAAAAGTTGTTTTAAAGTATTACTTTTTTAATTACGTACTGCGCAAATGTCTTCCCTTATGAATTGTACTGTTGATTTTTTCTACAACAATTTTCTGGAAGTGTGATATTTACAATTACTAAAATAGGAAAGACGAAACCACATTTTACTCTAGCAAGAAATCTATTAGTCTTTAAAAGTTCCACTGAAAATTTACTTCTGAAGATGTTTGAATCACATAAAGGAAAATTCGGCTCTTACAAAAATGTTGGAGCATTCCAAAGGTAGTGATATTTCTTATAATCATGATAATAATTAGTATGGGTGGGGACAAATGGACAATGCTTCCTCTCGCTCTTTTAATTTCGGATACAGACTGTAACAGAAGCAGTTGTTGCTAATACAGTGTTTTGAGAAACCTGATTGCTGCTAAAATAAAAGTAACTAAACTACAACTGAAGATGTCGCATAACGCGCAACAGAACTACAACTGAAGATGTCACATAACGCGCAACAGAACTACAACTGAAGATGTCGCATAACGCGCAACAGAACTACAACTGAAGATGTCACATAACGCGCAACAGAACTACAACTGAAGATGTCGCATAACGCGCAAGTAAACTACAACTGAAGATGTCACATAACGCGCAAGTAAACTACAACTGAAGATGTCGCATAACGCGCAAGTAAACTACAACTGAAGATGTCGCATAACGCGCAACAGAACTACAACTGAAGATGTCGCATAACGCGCAAGTAAACTACAACTGAAGATGTCGCATAACGCGCAACTAAACTACAACTGAAGATGTCGCATAACGCGCAAGTAAACTACAACTGAAGATGTCGCATAACGCGCAAGTAAACTACAACTGACGATGTCGCATAACGCGCAAGTAAACTACAACTGAAGATGTTGCATAACGCGCAAGTAAACTACAACTGAAGATGTCGCATAACGCGCAAGTAAACTACAACTGAAGATGTCACATAACGCGCAACAGAACTACAACTGAAGATGTCGCATAACGCGCAAGTAAACTACAACTGAAGATGTCGCATAACGCGCAACTAAACTACAACTGAAGATGTCGCATTACGCGCAAGTAAACTACAACTGAAGATGTCGCATAACGCGCAACAGAACTACAACTGAAGATGTCGCATAACGCGCAAGTAAACTACAACTGAAGATGTCGCATAACGCGCAACTAAACTACAACTGAAGATGTCGCATAACGCGCAACTAAACCGCAGCTGAAGGTATTGCATAACGCGCAACTAAAGATGTCGCATAACATGGAACTTAAGATTTCGCGTAGCGTTATAGCTATCATATAAAAACGTTTCTGTAGTTAAACATTAACATTCAAAATACTTATCCTTAACCTGTCGGAAGGGATTTCTTTTTTATGTTCACTTTGTTTTAATTATTTTTAACAACCTTTCAAGTAAATATTGCACAGATAAAATAGATCTCAATGACAATCGCAACCTCATATGTTGCCTATATTAAACAAAATTTACACTTATTCCATGGAAAACAAAATCACAACATTTCTTCGCTATCATATCTATAACACGCTCTTATGCTTGATACATTTAAACATTCACAAGTGATATAAAACCATACTTTAAACTTTAAAAAAAGTATTCCCAATCCATTTTGTAGCATCGATAACAAACACTGGTTTGTTGAAAATCAAGCTTGCTCAGATTGCGGATCAATTAAAATCATTGTGATGAGATTAAAACAACAAAAGAATAATGATGGTAATTTATTAGAAATATAAATGAATATATACAATATTTTGTTGTGATTTTAATCAGAATGCGATCATAAACAAACAGCACTTTGTTTATTTTCCGCACATAAGGTTGAGCATTTTTTTTATTCACAAAGAAACAACTATTTAAAACGATGATACTTTACAAAACTAATGAACGTGTTAAAATAACAAAACTAGTATGGAGATGATATTTATCGCGCATTTTGTTAAGCCGACAAAACTCTGATGTATTATGGAGATAATTATTAAATGTTACTCATACGTTTGAAGCAGATAAACCTATGCGTAATATACTGGAGAAATACAATAAACTGTGGTCAAGAATGAGTTTAGCGCAACTGAAATAAAAACGATAAAAAAACACGACAAAAAAGCAACTAAAACGCATACCGTAATGCTTCGAATAAACGCCCGGGGCGTTTATTAAATTTTTTGACATTTTGGGGGGCGCCTATTCGAGGGGGGCGTTTAAAAGAGGGGGGCGTTTACTAAATTTTTTACACTTCGTCAGTTTTTAAGGATACCTATAATATATACCTTCACAACAGAAATTAAAAGATATTCACATGTTTTGGAGAATGAACTTCAAAGGCGAAAAACTAAATTTCCAACCTTAAACCTAAGATTTAGGAAAAAAGTAAGTAAGTAAGTATACTTTTACTATCGCCTCGAATAAACGCCCCTTATGAGGGAGGGGCGTCTATTAGAGGGGGGCGTTTATTTAAAAAATGACTGAAAAGGAGGGGCGTCTATTCGAGGGGGGCGTTTAATAGAAGGGAGGCGTTTATTCGAAGCATTACGGTACCTAATAAAAACTTGATTCTGACCGCTCTTCTTAAAAAGAATGAAATAGATATTTGTTTTGTTTCCTTATTGGTAAACTCGCACGCAGGGTTTTTGTCCTTCTACTAAGCGTGATGGGTGCAAGGGATTTCAAGTAAGATACCCTAAAATTGGATACAAACTTTCTACATGCTATAGATAAAATATGTTCACAATTGAAGAATTCTTTTAATCACGCATGCATGTGGTTGGAGTTGGTGTTATCTGCGGTAGAGGGTGATGTAGCGTCATACAATATCAGAATGGCGGGAAAAATGCAACACGCTGGAAATGGAATAGTTTTAACACGGCTACGGGTCAAACTATGTCAAGTGAAAGAAATTCAAGCCTGATAATGCCAATGAATGGCTACCTAATATACCTTCAAAACATAGGATCCACATTGAAAACAATGAACTGGTTATCCTGTATAAGTACTCGGAACGTCGGAACCAACAGTCTTTCAGTCACACGCTTTCAAAAAGGAACACAGAAAAGAAGCAGGTTGCACTCTGCCATTTTGTTTGCTGCGTACTTGATTTCTTGTTCTGTTATCAAGAAAGATTTACATAATGAATGGAAAAAAGTTTCGTTTGATCACAGGAGTGATAGAGACAGAAATAGTTATAGCGGGTGCGACCTGAAAGTAACAGACACGAGAAAACTATAGGAAATTTCCACAAAGTTGCGGGAAATTCTTATTCGGATATGGAAAAAATCGTGGGACAGTACCAATTGAAGGTATAGTACTCATAACAGTTTTTAAATGATAATAACTTGAAAAATTAAATTTCCTCCGAACCCCCGAACCCAGTTAGATATATTTAATATGTAAGATTTTTTTTAAATAAGAAATTTCAGTCTTTAAGACTGTATCCGACATGACACGTGTCAAGTCACGTGACGTGTGTGGAATACATTTAATTTTTTTTTGTATCTTTCGAGATATTTTATGTGGTTTCAATATTCACGCTTTTTTATAAGTTTTGTCAACTTTTTAACGAAAACAAGCAAATGCGTCAAATAAACTGTTTAAGATAAATAAATCAATAAATTAGAGTGATACATAAACAGAAAGTTTGTTTCGGCCTGTTCACATGCGTGTTTAAAATAAATACACATTTTATTTTTTTTATAAGAATATCAAAATTCTAACCAGGCTGGTCATAATTTTTATTTTTCTATTGTTCTAAACAAAAGAACAATTGTTTTTAACCTGAAATCCCAGTCTGATATTCTTATAAAAGAAAAAGCGTGTATGTCTGGTGAAATTCGGTTCCCAACTAATTTTGCGGGCAAGGGATTCGATTTTTAACTTGAGAAGGAGGAATAAAATCTCATGACCCTACGCTTTCGCCAACCACGAAGATCTTCAAAGCGTGGTTAGAAGACATAATTTGTAGTGTATTCCCGGTGCACAATTGAAAATTCCAGACAAACATTCTTACGTATTTTTATTAGAATAACATTCCTGCTAAATTTAAAGTCCCTATTCAATCTACGTTAACTGCTCTGCTGAACAGCGGCCTGTCATAGTTTTATGCTTAGTGTTTAAAAAAAAAGCGATTTAAGTTCATGAACTTTTACACTGGAAGCTATCCTCGTCTCCAGTGTCCATCTCCTACAACCATTTCCATGGGGTGGATTATTAAACGCAAGACGTCTTGGTTGATTGGAAGCTCCTCTACCACATGGTGTCTGACAGAATTTTAGGTTGGGTTTTTCGATGTTTCCCTATTATCTCCCTTATCTCATATATTATCTCCCTTATCTCATATATTATCTCCCTTATTTCATACCTATTTTCTCTGATGCTTTTTCGCATTTTCAAGAAAGCCTGGAGTCTGTCTTGACTCCTGTGTTACAAGATAAGTTAATAATGTTATGTACATTTTTTTTCCTGAAGTTCAAAAAAACTTTAACGATTTGTTTTTGACTAGTGTTTTTGAAAAATGTGTGGGAATTTCCCGGTTTTTAGTTTTAGTTTTAGTTTTCATGTTTCCGTTGATTTTATAGATACCATGTTTGTTTCATCAAAGTTCAACTAACACGCAATACGGTTCTCTCTGCTTCTCAGTCAAATTTCGCGCTAATTTTGTGAAATGAGTGAAACGTCTGCTGAAAACTCGCGCATTAGGGAGATTTGAGAACATCTCCACAATGCCAATGTGGCACATATAAACTTTTCTTTTTAAAATATAAAACAAAGATCGATGCAGGATATGTCTTAAAAAAACTATTTACAGAGTATAAAAAATCAAATTATTGTTAAATCCATGTGGACAACAATGATATTCTACTAAGGTTCATCAGCTTTACCGTCATCTACTCTTATTCCACCAACTGAAATGGAGCCACTGCCACCACGTATCATTGAACGCCCACCGCAATTTAACCACTCTCTACCAACATGTTCGGGATAACCGCGTTTCACTCGAACGTTTCTGGACACAAATTAAGAATATAAAATAAAAAGAACTTGCTTACAAGTATTATTTCAAATGTAACGTCATTTGCTAGATAAAAAGTGATATTACAGAATGCGTCGACCAAATGGGAGATCAAAGTGTCGACCAAATGAAAAACTGTAATAAGTACTTGACCAATACCGTGTACTTTCTTAAAGCCTTGTTTACACTTATGGGTTAACAATGGTAACGCCGTAAATAATGTTAAACGCTAACATGATAACGTGATGTATTAGTGTTAACAAAGTTTAGTCTTCGATAACCTTTTTAACTCTTACTATGCCGCCGACGTTAACATAACATTCAATTCCGACATCTTAATGCCGGTAACACTTTTAACCACATTAGGACTGTTAATCCAATAGTGTAAACGAGGCTTAAAAGATTATAGATTATTTTACCAATCAATAACAAAAGAGCTGAAATATTTTCTTACTTGTCATTGAATAAATAATAATGACTTCCGGACACAAAGAAAGTATGTTTTCCATCTGGTGAGCTGTACGCAGCATCGATTTTATCTGGTAAACCTCTCCATGCTCGTGAAATCCTTCTCGGGTATCCACTGTCCAATCGACTGTTTTTATTGTTGTAGCGCCAATAGTACGGACCAGAAAAAAAATAAATTCTTTTATTTCGTTGCCATATCAACGCTGCATCGATTTTTTTAACCGAATTCGGAAAACGCAAGTTTAACGGCTCCTTATTGGTTCTTCTGTGTATACTATGCGGACCAGATATATAGCGAAACTTGTGGAACAAATAATAGCTGAAACGGAATTATAAATTTTTATTTCAAGTTTTAACACTACTACTCTTTTGTGTGTGTTTTCAACTTAATCTTCATGTTAACGCCTTTTGAAAACATTTTTATAACTTCCAAATTATAAAACATTCTCAGGTACATAGTCAGACATAGATAACATTGCTTTGATTCAACTTTCTGCCACATAAAACGCTTTATTGAAACTGCTTACCTTCTGGCAATGTTTTGCCTGGATGTCAACTTTACATGCAATTTTATAGGTGAGAGCATTTGAACACAAGCTAGCAAAATACACACGTAATAATACACTTACTTTCTCTTTGAGAATACAACCGTGTATTCCTTGTTTCTTATCTTTGTGTTGAATGCTGCATCAATAGCCTGCGGTATGTATGATTTAGGAAAATAATTTGATGTCGAGACCGGTCCGTATTTTATACCTTTGTTATTAACAAAATACAACTTTTTATTTTTCGTTAGTGCTACCATGCTTTTAGCCCGTTTGCTGTAGAAGACTGCCGTAACACCGGCTTGTGGACATTTCTTGTTGTTGGAAATTGGGCGAGTTGGGCGAGTTGGGCGAGTCGGGCGAGTTGGGCGAGTTGGGCGAGTTGGGCGAGTTGGGCGGCGAGTTGTCGGATTTTTTCTCTTTCCTATTAAACAGGATTGATTGCCTTATATATTTCACTACGAACCTGCTTCGTTATTATTCGCTAAGCAAGCACAGTGACGTATGATGAGCTATGGTCACACTTCCTGAATGTTAACAAATATATAACGTACCGTATATAGCCTGAATTCCATGAACGTCATCATTATGTAGTTTGAAGTTTGCTTTATACTTAGTGTACCACGGATACATCACGGCCTCGCGAACGTTGGAGTGTTCTAATCCAAGGGAATGACCTAGAAATATGAAACGTGTTGTTATTGACTGGTTCCCCGTCTTTCGCTTCTCACGATACATTCTTTCGCTAACACGTTGCACGTTTCATATAGACGTTGGGTACTTCATTAAGCATCATCACCATCCTTAATGTAAATATAAATATAGAAATGTGCAGGAACCGTAGTTTTAAGCTGTTATCACTTGGTAACCAAGGGTAAATGCCTTAGAAACGAGTTGAAAAGCAAAATAAAGACGTCAGAGGACTTGTATTAATAGAACGTTTTATAAAACTGAAACACTTTATCTTGTATATATATTTTAAATAAATATATAAATGAATAAATTCTACCTAGCTCATGAGTAGCTACCCATAACAGATTCCTTCCACGTGAAGATTGATACGTGTAATTTTCATCATCGTCAAAGTGAATGTCTCCACTCCAACCTTGATTATTATGTGGATAAAACGCATGAGCCAGCGTACCACCTCGACCATCGAATGAATATGGATCACCATGGTGATACCGTGTAAATTTGACCCAAATATCGGGTTTACTGCTAGCCGTTTCTTTAAAATTAATGTTTGTGGAACGACTCCAGTAGCCCATGGCTTTACTCATCACACTCCGAATGATACTTCGACTCAAAGTTCGACCACGCCCTACCAATCTCCACGTAAGCAAACTCTAAAAATGGTAGCAAAGCTTGGTTACAACTTTCAAAAAGAGGCAGGATGTGATGAATCTGGGAAAATCACGTTTAAATCTGAAAATCTATCCCCTCCGGCCAAACCATGTAATGTTATAACGCTATGTTAAAACTAAAGTTTGTATTAAACATGGCGTATCATGCTTACCTTCCGCCATCTTGTCCCTTGATACACATATCTTCTCGCGCGTGTTATCTTGATCTTTGGGTCAGAATGGGCGCATCTTGGTATGGTCATTTGTTTTTGAGTAGCAGCGTCCAGTACTCCTGTATAACAGAATGATTGCAACATTACTATCGTTTTGTTTTGTATTTTACTTTCAGCTTGTAAAACAGTGTTTAGGGTCGGTTTACTTAATGAAGTTTAATAACTGTAAAGGTTGATTTTCACGAAGCGAATTGTGAAAGGCGATTTCTGCGGCGAATTAGCTTCGAAATTTCTTTTTAATTTTCACGTGAAACAGAAAACATTTGGTGAATTTAAAATACTTAATGTAAACACTGTCTTGGGTATTGAAAACAAGAGAGTTATTTTGAATTCTTTCCGGTAATGTGTTTTTCTATGAATAAACAACACTGAAGATTGCTTTCTGATTGGTTAAAAGTTTGCAGCAAAATATTTCGCCGCTAATAAGTAGAAACTGTTTCTACTTTACGGCGAAGCGAATTTTTCGAAGCAAAATCAAAACAAACATAACTGCGCATGCTCAGATACATTTCGCCGGCGAATTCGCCGTCCAATTCGCTTCGTGAAAATCCCCCTTAACACAAATATGAGTAACCATAGACTATAGAGTATGGAGTAACCAAGAGAACATATTTACCAGTTTGCTTTAAGTTAGCGAAATATTGCAATCTTTTGATACTAGTTTTTAACACTTCATCTCCAACAGAAAAAGTGTCGAGATAACCATACTTCAAAAGATACCTCTAATGAAAAAAATAAAGAACAATAAAAACAACAACAACAACAACAACAACAACAACAACAACGATGACGACGACAAAGACGAAGACGACGAGAACGACAACAACAACAACAAAAGAGATATTATATAAACCTTTGCATTCTCTGTATCTGCACATTGACTATTGTGTACGTAGCAGCTAATGATCATTAACAGCAGTGTTATTAGCAAGTTCATCGTGTGAGAATGCTTGATATTTATCACTGATATAATCTATGTGTATGTGTAGAACAGACTGTTAAAAAGCTTTTTATAATCTAAGAAGTCTGTTACTTTTTATAATCAACATTAGTTGCTATGGCGATCACTTTCCACCAATCAGCTTCGCTTGTCAATACACTTATTTCGTTTAAAAGCTATACGAAACCTCTCTGACGTTTTTCTTATTTTTGTAAGGCACCATAGATATTTACTTTAGAAAATGAAGTTTCGTGATCTGTTTACACAAGCATGATTATCTTCGTAACAAGATAATCCTAAAAAAAATACTCCATTTTTCTAATGATGACCCAGAAATCTGACGCACGACAATGACGTCATTATCACTATTTTTACTGTGACCAGTTTATAAACATAAAATTACCATATATGGACTTCATCCAGACGTTTTCAAGATCTGAGCTGTTTCAAATGTTGGTGTTATGAAAATTGAACATTCCATTTATAAAGTATCTAGTGTGGAGAAAAAGAAGTGTTATGGCGCCTGTATATTTGTAACACTACCATGACGCGCCAAAAAAACAAAAAGTGGGAAGAACATGGGTGTAAAAATAAGAGAGAAAAATGTGAAAATTAAAATAAAGAATGAATAAAAATAAAAATCTGCAAACTCCCATGCTTTCAACTATACTTATTCAATCGGAGAAGTGTATTGTTTAAAATAGGAAAGTAAATTCACGGAAGGAGCAGGAGAAGGTGAATGGTGAGGTTGCATATTATCGTGTTTGCTTGCTGCTATGCGCAAGATTTAGACCTCTGCGGTGATGATATTTATTAGTGGTGTTTGAGTTAATTGTTTACCTAATATATTCACTTATATCTACGAAAAAAACTACAATTCGAACTTAAATTATTGCAAGGACCTCGGAGTTTCAAAGCTCGTAAACACAAGCAGTTGGGAAGCCGTCAATGTTCATTCGTCAGTATTCATTCGTCAGTATTCACTCATCAATGTTCACTCGTTAATGTTCACTCATCAATGTTCACTTGTCAATGTTCACTCGTCAATGTTCACTCGTTAATGTTCACTCGTTAATGTTCACTCGTCAATGTTCACTCGTTATTGTTCACTCGTTATTGTTCACTCGTTAATGTTCACTCGTCAATGTTCACTCGTCAATGTTCACTCGTTAATGTTCACTCGTTAATGTTTACTCGTTAATGTACACTCGGCAATGTTCACTCGGCAATGTTCACAGCGGACCTACCAACAGACTTTGGGTCTTAGGTCTTAGGTTATTTGGTTAGATCCATATTCTTAAAATGTGCTAATGTGCTGACGTCAGCACGTCCTATTCTTACAATTTTTCGGACCTTTCCGGATCGGGTTGCTTGATAATGCGGACATTGCAGAAAGTGCATTTTCATTGGTTCCTCGTCCTACACCCCTTGTCAAAGTAACACTTTTGCAGCCTACCGGCTGCTAAGTGTTGGCCAAGTGATGCTGTTTTGCCATGGAAATAATCAAAAACATAATTTTCCAAAGATATTAAGTCCGGAATTGTAGAGTACAGTTAAATAAGAGTCTAAAAATTAATTTTTCTATGGTGTAAGTTAACCCTTAAAGGACGGCCTGTTTTTAGAAAGGCCTCTTTTTCAGTCAACACATAATCAGCTTCTTGAAATCTAAGCCGCGATTGGTGGCTGAGGGCAAGACAGGGGGAGCAGTTTTAATGACAACCTAGTGCTTAGGAATTATGTCGGTCCAACTGTGCGACAATTTTGCCCAATTTAGCCCGGATATTTCCGGGACCCGTCCTTTAAGGCTGAAAATGTATTTGATGTGAAGATCAGTGAATAAATATTTTTCACACATGTTTATATTTCTCGTGTGTGATTATATTAATAAAAGTCACTAGAAGCATAATTACAATTTCGTACATTTTTTCATTACCTCCAACATGAAAAACAGCAAACTGATTTACAGAATGTGGAATGCAGTTTTCAGCATATGTCGGTAAAGCTACACTAACCGCGTCATTAGAATTTAACATCAAAGAGTTGTTTATAAAAGATATACATAAAAAAATGCCGACATATTAAAATTGAAGAGGTAGAAAAAGTAATACACGAGATGTAAAATGTTTTAGTTTAAAATCGATTTATCAACGATGCAAGGAAAGGCCAACATTTATATGCATAAAATTTTGTTCGTATGCGTGTTCTGTTTTAAATTTCGATGCTTTGAAAGATGAATTGGATTAAATTCTTCTTCTTTAAATTTCATAAAGAACAAAAGATGTCATATCAAGCCTGTCATAAATATTTGTAAAAAAATATTGTTCTACGATAAATAGAATCACTTCTTGGTCAATCTTACTCAGATGAAAATAATACTTTATTCCCCAAGGACTTCTTAAATGTCAAAAGAGTGTTTTTTCCATTAAGTTAGACGGGTGTATCTGCAACGTGTCCATTAATGCGACATATGTGGGGACTTTTTACCACTTTTAGCTCATCTTTTCTTTGAAGTAGTTCCACCCAGAATCTATATTTTACAAAGTACGAAGGATAATAATTTCCTTGTATCATGACGAAATTGTCCTGGACCAAAGGCGAGTTGAGTGATCAACTTAAGGAGAACGATACACTATGAGGCACACCAATGAGAATTGTTGGAGTCGAAATTCTCCTAATACTGAAAAAAATTGGTGTTACAGGAGAAAGATAAACAACGAAACCACTATTAGTAGTTATATATTATAAAAGACTAGCTTTGCCATACCTATAGGATGGATTCCAGCGTGACGTTATTTGCTTACTTTTCAGCGGTAAGCTCTTTGGCTCTGGCATTTGCGTGGTAGGAAAAAAGATGCTATGATTTAGTGAAGAGAGGTCTTTTTACCTGTAGATTTCTTCTCATGGAAACATCGTTTGTGGTTTTAAACTATTATCGATGTAGAATAATGCCTTATGATTTATCTGAAATCATTTGAAGCCCTAAAAATGCTTTCGTGAGATGAAATGGACTAAAAATAACTTTGCTTCAACTAGCTCGCCCATCTTTTTACCTGCCACGCAGATACCAGAGCCGAAAGAGCTTACCGCTGAAAATGTAAACAAAGAAATTCATCTATTTCCTTCCGATCATTCAGTACTACTGTATCGTGAAACAAAATTAAGCATATGCTTACTTGTATAAACACTATAAACACTTCTCTGACGTTTTTCTTATTTTTTTAAAACGCGATAAATATTTATTTTAAGAATGGAGTTTCGTGATCTGTGTACATAAGTATAAATATCTTCTTAACAAGATATTCTAAAAAATATGATTGGAAATTTGCGGATGACGAAAGGAAAATATTCCCCGACAAAACGAATTTATTCCTGTTTCTTCATCACTCTCGCTTTCGCTGACTCGGACATTGTCCAGAATGCCGTTCAAAATTTGTGATGAAAGCAGCAGGGGTGGTTCTAAAAGATGCTATGAGTGATGCTGCAGTTGAATTTAATCCTTTTTGCTTGAGGAGAAATTTTTAAAACGAAAATTGCTGTTATTATTACACCCCTAACTTCGTTAATTTTATACAACCGCAATGGGTACGTAAATTGAAGTCCGCGCGAATTAAAATACACCCAAGGTAAGGTGCCTCAAGTTTTAAGACACGAAGCCTGATCCTGTATTTCACTAGCTATAATGAGACCTCGAGTAAGCCGTAGCATTTAAGTGCTAAATATACCTCCTCAGTACTATTTATCGTCACAGATCATTTATTACAAATATCAACAGAACAGGTTAGTTACAATTCTTTTTGACATATTTACACCAAACATTCACGTTTGGTACCTAATTTAAAAAAATGTTCTATTCCAAACATTCACTACTTATTGAGAGCTATTTCGCTTTTTGATGTAAACTTCTTTAAATTTGTCAAAACCAGCCAACACACCAGCTCCTGCAACACCACGAAGGATGTTGGCACCAGCACCCTTCACCATCGACATTGTCCTTGTACTTGACAGCTTGTCCAGATGTCATCATCATACGTCTTCTGATTGTATCAATTGGGTAGGAGATCAAGCCAGCAGTCATAGTAACACCTGTTTGAATGAAACAACAAAATAACTTATCAAGCTTGTGATACGGAGAATAACTGTACAAGAAGAAAGGATTTCACGTAAAATTTAAAATCAACACATTACTATTTAAGGGTGGTCACAGATTTAAAATTTAGTAATTTTAGGAGAGTTTAGTAGAATTATAATTTTAGGAGAAAACATCAATAAACATATAAAACTATTCCATATTTTAGGAGATTCTGCTAAAAATTTTTAGGAGGAAATGAAGTTATGAAGTACCCGATGTTGTTTATGCATTAAACAAATGATTACGCAACACCTTAGAGAGGAATAGTCAAACTATCGGCCGTCGTATATATAGATATTTCCAACACGCGATTTACACATGTGACTTACACACGTGACAGGTCATGTGAGTTGTAACAATGAATTTCAGAATCGTAAAAGGATTTTTTAAACTCGCTTTTGACGGATTTTTCGTTTTAAATTGGCAATTTTAAAGGGTCATTTCGAATTTTTGAAGGGCTTTTGGAATTGCAATTTTGAAAATAGAGAATGTTTTACCCGCCTCGTTTTACGCATCAAGTTTTCAAACATGTTTTCTTTTTTTTGTGTGTTTGTTTATAAATGTTCCGCAAAGCGCTGTCCGTCTAGCTGTTTCGTCAACAGGTATACCTACAAAAATAAATTCGTAAACAATGTTTTGAATCCTTTTGTGAAAGATGTTTTTTGTTTGTTTACGCGACTCTGATTGCCAACAACAATGGCGGGTTGTGTTCAGAAAAGATCTTACACCAAGCGTTAATGTTCAGCGGTAGATGTAATGAAATCAATCACCCTTTTTACTGATTGTGAAAAGAACCAATCACATACTGTGTTTGATTAACAAAAATATCGTGTAATACGTAGCTAACTTTTGGCCACACGACGAATTTATCCCCTTGTATTTTTCACACCAATCAAACATAACCTTCTCTTTTCAATATTAATTTGATGTTTTATGGATTGGTCGATGGTCGAATTATTCCAATCATTTATACTTCCAATCACCCTTCCGAATTCTTTTACTGTCTGTGGGTGAAGACAGCAAGTAAGATCATCTTCAAGCACATACACTGATAATTGACTCTTACATTGACGATTATGTCGAAGTGTTTATTCATTCTTCTGACTTTTCTGTTGTCATCATTATATTTGTGCCCCTTCTTCTTTATTGTATGGTATGATAACTATAAACAACTTTTGGTGCAGATTTTCGGCTTTGCCGAATTGACCAAACTCAGTTTTTGTATTACCTTTGAGCCAACTTGTCAGAGTTTTTAGTTTTACGTAAATGATATTGTATTTTCTGCTTCCATCCCAATTCAGGGCTTACGAATTGGTTTTGAAATTGTAAGGGCCAATATAATTAGTCACTTTACCCTCAAATTAATTTTTATCTATTCTAAAGATAAAATTAATTTTAAGACATTTACTCTTGACTTCTCGCCAAAATTATGTATGCCACACAACTTATTTAACATTAATTCCTTTCATTATATGCCGTATAGTCACTATTTTTTAGGATTGAATCCTCAAAAAACGATTTTGTACAAACTTTTAGCTTGTAAAAGTATAATTTGTACCTTTTTAGATCACATTAGATTACAATCTTAGTCAAAAAGAACCAGAAGAGAATAACCGAACTTTGAAAATAACTAAGATTGAAGACGCAATAAACAAATCAATGAAAGCACAATTTTTCAATGATCATTGAAATTTGTTTACTATTAATTTAATCAATAAACAACGATCCTTAGAAAAAGCCAACACGGTCACTTAGAAAATCCCAAGACATTTCAGGATTTCCCAGGTCATTCCAAGATTACCATGTATAATTTCCAGGAATTTTAGGACTTGAGAAGAACTGAGAAGAATTTAGTTTTGATTTTTTTTTCTGAAGACTTTGTAAAAAGATAGACATCTCAATTAGCAGAAAATTAATTCAACATTACTTTCAAGGACAATGCCAGGACATTTTATAGATTTTGTCAAAGTTCTAGAAACTTTAAGGATTTTCCAGGACATTTTTTTCCAGGAATTTCCAAGACCAAGGTTTTCCACACAGAGTGCTATACAAGTTCTTTCTTGACAAGTTGAAGAGTAAAGGAAGCTATGCTGTAAGGAGAGTGCACTGACTGGATATAAAGAAGATAACATAATAGCCGCCATTAAGTTAATTATGATACTCGTCTGTTTACGAAACAGTGTATTAATTATGATACTCGTCTGTTTACGAAACAGTGTATTAATTATGATACTCGTCTGTTTACGAAACAGTGTATTAATTATGATACTCGTCTGTTTACGAAACAGTGTATTAATTATGATACTCGTCTGTTTACGAAACAGTGTATTAATTATGATACTCGTCTGTTTACGAAACAGTGTATTAATTATGATACTCGTCTGTTTACGAAACAGTGTATTAATTATGATACTCGTCTGTTTACGAAACGGTGTATTAATTATGATACTCGTCTGTTTAAGAAACAGTGTATTAATTATGATACTCGTCTGTTTACGAAACAGTGTATTAATTATGATACTCGTCTGTTTACGAAAACAGTGTATTAATTATGATACTCGTCTGTTTACGAAACAGTGTATTAATTATGATACTCGTCTGTTTACGAAACAGTGTATTAATTATGATACTCGTCTGTTTACGAAACAGTGTATTAATTATGATACTCGTCTGTTTACGAACGGTGTATTAATTATGATACTCGTCTGTTTACGAAACAGTGTATTAATTATGATACTCGTCTGTTTACGAAACAGTGTATTAATTATGATACTCGTCTGTTTACGAAACAGTGTATTAATTATGATACTCGTCTGTTTACGAAACAGTGTATTAATTATGATACTCGTCTGTTTACGAAACAGTGTATTAATTATATGATACTCGTCTGTTTACGAAACAGTGTATTAATTATGATACTCGTCTGTTTACGAAACAGTGTATTAATTATGATACTCGTCTGTTTACGAAACAGTGTATTAATTATGATACTCGTCTGTTTACGAAACGGTGTATTAATTATGATACTCGTCTGTTTACGAAACAGTGTATTAATTATGATACTCGTCTGTTTACGAAACAGTGTATTAATTATGATACTCGTCTGTTTACGAAACAGTGTATTAATTATGATACTCGTCTGTTTACGAAACAGTGTATTAATTATGATACTCGTCTGTTTACGAAACAGTGTATTAATTATGATACTCGTCTGTTTACGAAACAGTGTATTAATTATGATACTCGTCTGTTTACGAAACAGTGTATTAATTATGATACTCGTCTGTTTACGAAACGGTGTATTAATTATGATACTCGTCTGTTTACGAAACAGTGTATTAGTTTGGTCGGCAAAAAAACAATATAACGATTTTACGAGTCAATTTGAGATTTAAGGAGATTTGATGAGAATTTTCAACTATTTTTTGACATGAAGGTATATCTTCATAAAAAAAATGAAGATTTGATGACATTTTCATATTTTATTAAAGAAATTGAGAATATTTGAGGAGATTTTAAAGGTAATTCCATAAGTAAAGAACAAATTATTGTTGTAAAAATGTAGAATTTCTATGCAAATTTAAAATAAAAACATGGGTTGTAAAATTGATATTGAAGAGATTTGAGAAGTGTTGAGGGGAATGTTCACATTTGAGGAGAATTGAGGAGTTTGAGAAGTGTTGAGGGGAATGTTCACATTTGAGGAGAATTGAGGAGTTTGAGAAGTGTTGAGGGGAATGTTCACATTTGAGGAAAATTGAGGAGTTTGAGAAGTGTTGAGGGGAATGTTCACATTTGAGGAGAATTGAGGAGTTTGAGAAGTGTTGAGGGGAATGTTCACATTTGAGGAGAATTGAGGAGTTTGAGAAGTGTTGAGGGGAATGTTCACATTTGAGGAAAATTGAGGAGTTTGAGAAGTGTTGAGGGGAATGTTCACATTTGAGGAGAATTGAGGAGTTTGAGAAGTGTTGAGGGGAATGTTCACATTTGAGGAGAATTGAGGAGTTTGAGGAGTGTTGAGGGGAATGTTCACATTTGAGGAGAATTGAGGAGTTTGAGGAGTGTTGAGGGGAATGTTCACATTTGAGGAGAATTGAGGAGTTTGAGGAGTGTTGAGGGGAATGTTCACATTTGAGGAGAATTGAGGAGTTTGAGAAGTGTTGAGGGGAATGTTCACATTTGAGGAGAATTGAGGAGTTTGAGAAGTGTTGAGGGGAATGTTCACATTTGAGGAGAATTGAGGAGTTTGAGAAGTGTTGAGGGGAATGTTCACATTTGAGGAGAATTGAGGAGTTTGAGAAGTGTTGAGGGGAATGTTCACATTTGAGGAGAATTGAGGAGTTTGAGAAGTGTTGAGGGGAATGTTCACATTTGAGGAGAATTGAGGAGTTTGAGAAGTGTTGAGGGGAATGTTCACATTTGAGGAGAATTGAGGAGTTTGAGAAGTGTTGAGGGGAATGTTCACATTTGAGGAGAATTGAGGAGTTTGAGGAGTGTTGAGGGGAATGTTCACATTTGAGGAGAATTGAGGAGTTTGAGGAGTGTTGAGGGGAATGTTCACATTTGAGGAGAATTGAGGAGTTTGAGGAGTTTGAGGTTGCAACCTTGTATATTGTTTTTTTCTAATGAAACACATTGTTGGTATGTCGTTGATCTGCAAGTGAGTTTATGCTCTTCAATGCTGTTCTCCAACCCTTCATTATATCTCTCAACCCTGATATAACTTCGATAACGATATAAGTTTTTTTTGCAGTTTTTGTTTTAGAAAGCCGTCTAACAGTCGGCTTTGTTTCGTTGAAAATAATATATTTTCGCGTGTTAAATTTTCGTGTAAACACTTTGCGTGAAAATAATGTTCTATATTTCGCGCACCAACGAACAATTTTGCGCGATTGAGCGAAAAAATGACTAATATGCGCAAAGTCAAAAAAAAGCATTTCACGAAGATTATGGATAATATACGCGAAAATTAATCTTCGCGAAAATGAATCGACTTGAGGTAGTACGAAAAAGGTGTAAACACCAAAATCACGAAAAGCAATGAAGCTTCGTTATGTTCAACATTTATTTTTGTACAGCGTTACAAACAGTAGACTTTGTCAACAATAACAACAACACTGGTATATACAAATGTGCTGGTCGGTTTTTTAAAAACCCGAATAAAATAATCTGAATTTTTGCAATATCTACAAAAAATTGAAAAAAAACACAAAAAAAAACACACACAAAGAAATAGCTTGGTCAAATATGGCAGCGATTTAAGATGAATTACACGGAAGGGAAGTAAGGGATACACGCCTAGATAAAACGTCCCAAAGATGATATTCTCCCAATGTCAAGTTAAGTCAGCAAAATGAGAATATTTCGTGCTCAGTTAACATGATTTTGCACGATGGTTATGTTTCTCCGAACTGTGGGCAATCAGTTGTTTACAAAATTAGATTTATTTTAAACGTTAAGCCTACGATCTAAAGTTATGGGACGTCAAGCCTACGATCTAAAGTAATGGGACGCCAAGCCTACGATCTAAAGTAATGGGACGCCAAAACGGTCATTAGTTGATTTAATTATTAGAGTAGCATAAATACAAGATATAAAGCTAAGAAGAGTACTTCAAGTATAATACTATACCCCCTGCTTGGTTGCCTAAAAGCTTATGGCAACGGGGGGTTAAAATTAACAAAAATATATTACCGCATAAATTTAAATATGAATAACACAAAACAGTATAAATAAATTTTACTTTCAAATCCACTCCTAAAGATCTCGTCATATGATTACTCTCGCACGGAGAGAAAGTGACAGCAATCGGTCTAATCGAGACAAACATCGAGTCTTATCGGAGATTTTCTCAAGATGCCGTTACCACCGTAACGGTCTCGTTTAGCGATCTCTCATACTCTCTAAACAAAAATTAAAGACACATGAATCATCGAGAATACAAACATTATAACTATGAGAGTATGTAAGAAAAGTTGAAGGGTTATTTAAGGTTACTCACTGTGACGTCATGTTTCTTAATTCGTCGTCGTATTCTTCCTTGATTATCGTAATACCAGATTGACTAAAAAAATGTCATATATTACTTCGATGTTTTAGGTAGAACTTCTTCCAAAACGTATACTCTTTCGACTTTCGTTGATTTTCCGAAGTGAAAAAGATATCAATGCAGTAAAAAGGCATTACTTTCCGTGATTTTAGTAATTAATAGTAAGGAATCAATCGAATCATACAATATTATCAAGTAGGAGAGAATTAGTGTAATTATTTGAAAGTATAATAAGTATATAGAAACATTAAACATATGACATTCTTGTAAAATATTTTCCTGACTTTCATTCGCGTGACTTTTCACCCGACTTGGGAGACATTACTTGTCAAGTATTTTCTCTTTCTTTGTACACGCTACGAAGTCTGTACTTATTACAAAGAATGTGATCATTCAATATTTAAGGAAAAAATTACTTCTCTATTGAGTATTCGTCACATTTTCTCATCTTCTCCGGAGGACCAGTAAATACGTCATCACGGGGTCCTTCACTCTCCTCCTCTTCGTCATTTGAATCCTTTCTTATTGAATTGTCCATAGCCATAGAAGGAAGAGGTTCGTCTGTTACGTAATCATCTTCTGGTTCAGGAGGAGAGTTTGAGCCTTGATTGTTGTTTTCTGATGGAGCGTAATATTCGCGTTTCGGTCTGAAATATCGAGCAAATATGTATAAACAAACATGGCAGCTATATAAAAAAATTTAGACACTTTTTTTATCTTCAATAAAAGTTGCTTCATTTCCTAAACAGTCCAAATTAGACCCAATTTTTAAGATCTTCAGAGACTTGACAGACGAAGCCACGTGACAATATGATATCTCAACTTACAGTCCTGGTTTTGTCATCCTTCGTCTGAAGAATTCCACATCGTCCACCGTCCACACAGCACCTTTATGGTTTTCTTTTCGTACGAAACATTTGTGTAAACTGAGATTATGTCGAACTGCATTCTAAAGAAATCGTATTTTACATTCATAAAAGCTGGGTTGTACGTTGATTGGTAATGAACGAGTTTGTTTGAAAATTTCCGAAGGTAAAATTTAAGATAAAACATGCTGACTCTACTGACGTGATTTCACTCTTCTAGCAATTAGAAATTTCATGTAGGTCCAAGAGTCCACAAAGAAGTATTTTAAAAAAAAACTCAAAAGATTCTTGGCTTACCTTCCATGTACTTGTATTCTTTCGAAAGTATGCAAAATTTTTCATAAACCATTGGTAAATTTCATTCAACGTTAATTCACCGTTTGGCGAATCGAGAACACCTTGCCTGATAAGCGAGGCGTATGTGTAAGGAGGTCTAACATCTGGATCTTGGTACAAATTTCCCTTGGTGCGTAATTCTAAAAATAGATGTTACCGACACTTATTAAAATATGACAGAGAGACGAAGGAGTTGGTAAATGCATAATTTATAACAAACCACTTCAGCATTGAAATTTTTGATAACAAGGTTTTGTAAGAAAAAGTTGATCCATGTCTGAAATAAGGAACGTACCAAATGACATACCGTGGCCAATATCCACCATTGCTGCGGCTTCACCTCTGCGTCGCACAGGATGGTAGCCTACAGAGTCGTTACTTGACATTTTGTGACCACTTGAAATATGAGGAGGGCCCGTGGGAAGTGTTTCTACCATCATTGAATTCCGATGCAGTTCTTCACTATGCGAGACTGGAATCAATCCAGGTACGGAAAAGCGATCTTCAATTGGGCTGCGTGTATCGTGTTCAGGCGATTCACGTTTCATCATCATTCCAGGTCTGACAGGAAACCCATGATGAACTGGAAAGTAGTGTCCTGGTGGAATATGATAATGACCTTGTCCATGCATTGTCTTTGGATGAGAAATATAACTTTGATGACTGGTTGGTGTAATGACCTGACCATGTGAGGTGGAGTGTCTTCTCGGTGATGAAGACGGCGATGGAGAGTTTTGACGTTCCCTTGATTCTCTAGAAACAGGGTGTGGAGAATGGACGGAGCTTCGTTCACTCTCCATATGTTGCATGTGAGGTACTGGGTGCATATGGTGAGGTGGAGGCGGGTAAGGAACCAGAACCATCTGTCCGTTTGAAGAAGGTATTATAGGTACATGGCGATCCATACGGGGCGGAGGAGATATGGAGTGAGCTGTCTTCTGTAACATGTATGATCCCTGCGGAGAAGAGTTTAAATAAATCGCTACTATAAAAAACAAAAATCTAAAATGCTAATATAATAAAAAAAATGCTAAAATGCTAATATAATAAAATATAACAGTGTTTGTTTAAATGACGTTTATTATTCTTTATAATTTTTTACACCAGTTCATGCAAGAGTGGTAAGGTACAAACCTTATCATTTGATAAGCCAACTTTCTCATTTGAAAACTGTAGATGACCTAACATGGCTGACAGTTTCGATCTTTCGTAAGATAACTAGAAATAAAAACATTCTCTTTTAAACCAAAAAGGACATGTCGAATGAACTATATTTTATCTAGCCTTATTTTCTCTAAGATATGGCTGTCGTGCTAAATATGCACGAAATATATACGAAAGCGGAAACATGGGTTACGCTACGCGCTACGCACTACACCAAACCCTCTTACTTAAGCTAAATTTCTCCAAAACGAACATTGAAAATACCTTTTCTTCAAGTTCTCGTACAACGTATCCCTGAACACGAGCTTGTGCAGCACTTTTTTTCATCCAGAGTATGATAACAGTCAAGATGCCTACGAATAAAATACTTTCATATAACATAAGAAAACATTCACTACATAGAAGAAAATGAGAGATTATCTAATTATCCAATGTTGATTGTGTTTCAGATTAGCTAGCAACAGAATAACAAAGAAAATTCGATTACACACCTGACAAATTCTCTTCTATCAGGAAATGATCTATCGCAACCTGGCCAAATGCAACGACCATCACGAAATAATTTGTTTATAACTAAATAAACCAAAAAAAATAAATAAATATATAACTGCGCGGATTTTTATAGTTATAGTGTTTCATGTATCGTAAAGCATAAAGTAGCTACCAGGTAGCCATTTTAAAGAAAATACAGTTGTTACTATGGAGACGGACTGGTATTAAGTATCGTACCTGTATGTTCATCCATTTTTGGTTCACTTCTAAAAACAACAATATTGAACAGATGAGAGAGTGTTGACATGTTATGGAAACCGCAGATTGTTATAAACTGAAAAAAATATAGTTGGCATGAAATACGTATGTCCAGTTTCATTAGATAAAATTTTTGTATAGATATTTTTGTCCACTTTAATGCTGTTATTATTATATTTTTTAAATGTCTACACTAAATATCTCCTTTTTAGAACGTTTTGCTGTGTGACATGTCCAGTAGACCACTAGAACTTTAAATCATTAAAATAATTTGCTATGTGGAAGTTTTAAACATTACCCCGGGTAAAAAGTAGGTTCGAAATAGTTGCAAACATTACCCTCGGTTAAAAAGTAGGTTCGAAATAGCTGTAAACATCACCCTCGGTTAAAAAGTAGGTTCGAAATAGTTGCAAACATTGCCCCCAGTTAAAAAGTATGTTCGAAATAGTTGTACACATTACCCCCGGTTAAAAGTAGGTTCGAAATAGCTGTAAACATTACCCCCAGTTAAAAAGTATGTTCGATATAGTTGTACACATTACCCCCGGTTAAAAAGTAGGTTCGAAATAGTTGTAAACATTACCCCCGGTAAAAAGTAGGTTCGAAATAGTTGCAAACATTACCCTCGGTTAAAAAGTAGGTTCGAAATAGCTGTAAACATCACCCTCGGTTAAAAAGTAGGTTCGAAATAGTTGCAAACATTGCCCCCAGTTAAAAAGTATGTTCGAAATAGTTGTACACATTACCCCCGGTTAAAAGTAGGTTCGAAATAGCTATAAACATCACCGCCGGTTGAAAAGAAGGTTTCCAAATAATTGCAAACATTACCCCCGGTTAAAAAGTATGTTCGAAATAGCTATAAACATCACCGCCGGTTGAAAATTAGGTTCGAAATAGAGCAAAGGTGATGTATGGTTCGCATGGGCTTATTTCATTTTATTATGTTTTTAAAACCAAGTATAAGTATCTTTGACCTTGGTTTAGAAATAAACCAAGGTCAAAGATACAGTTTTAATGTCGCTTTTCATTGACCGCAGCTCCCAGCGTTTTGTATATAGACATGCGCTTGGAAGGAGGCCTTTAAAGGCGGGTTTCCATTCAAACACCGATGTTAATAAAAATAGAACATTGCATAATCTTCGTCGACCTGGCACTCGAATTCGATCGAATTCAAATGTAGGATTGCTTTCTACTTTTTTGTCGATCGATTGAAATTTATTCAATGAGATTGATTTATACCCACGTGATGTAAACAAATCGACGAAGAAATGAACATTCACTTAGAAGCGGGAAAAAGAGAAAAATGGCTCAAAACGTTTTAAACTAACGAAAATTTAATTGCATGTTAAACACGAGCGAGCAACCATTATAAGATAAAAATGCATCATCGATAAGTGATTATTCGCAGATGTTGAGGAATTTGAGAAGCATTTGTAGAAGTTCCTCGAGAAGTTTGAAAGACAGTCTCACTAAGCAAAGAGTTTGTAGGGAAATGGATGAGAAATTTTATAAAAATATTTTTGTTTATCGTATTTATTTCATGAAATTCTAAGTACATTCTTAATATCATTATTTCATATCAAATTTGTGTTATTGTTTTAAAATAAATTTCAAATGAATCGCTATCGATCGAGGCATGGTCGAATTTAAACGGAAACCAATTTTAATAAAAACGCCATCCGATCGATGTCGATCGATTCGACCACATTCGTTTGAGTGGAAACCCGCCTTAAGCTAACCAGTGACCAACACCGGACAGCAGTTATTGGTCATAAGCTGCGCCACACAATATTTACTACAATCTATTTTCAACGACTTTTTTATCGGTATCAAAACAAAAAGAAAAATGGTATATAAACTTAAAAAATTAGCGCATAAAAAAACACTCTCAAAGTAATCAAGCTTTTTTACAGTAAGATCAACAAACAAAAGAATTCTGCTTACATTTGACGGCTACCATGCACTGGTGAATTATTTCTTGAACTTTCACCATTTACTACCATCTCTTTATGTGGCTGAAGAAAAAAAATATATACACTAAAATTAAACGATGCAGCCTTTTATCACAATGTATAAACAACATTGATAAAACGTCAGAAAATATATTAGCTGATAAACGTGATTGTTTTTGTGTATGTTTCTTTCAAGAATATTGCAAAACATTATTAACAGTTTCATAAGTAGTTATCAGGTTAGATTTCATGACCAACAACTTTTTTTTGTGGTTTACAAACAGATGAAATAAAAATACAATAGAATTGACAATAAACACAAATAATTCTGAAATTACAGATCATCACACTCCATATCGATTTTATAAACGCTTTTCCAGATGTTTTGATGTTTATAACGTAAGCAGAACACCTTACTGACGATCTTATTGTTGATATCATGTTTCAGAAAACAATATTGTATATCATAAAACATCACACAGACCTTAGGGGTAAGGATTACGTCCTTCTTAGCTTCATCTCGGTAATAATTTGTCGCTTTGCCGTGATAGCTGTGCAGTTTAGTACTGCGAATATACGCATCTTCGGCAGTTGGACTTTTTAAATTATTACAATAATTCTCTTTCATATGAGGACTCAAATTCTCTTCATTATCACCATTAATCCCATTAGCCCTAGCTTCATCGTTATCCAACATGTTCTGGTGTATTTATTTATATTTTTAAACGACTACACAGAGAGAGAGAAATTTTAAATGTATTTATAAAGACGTATATATATTTTATAATATATCACGCGATTTTTACCAAAACATAAACCAGTGGAGATGTTTTCATCAATCAAACAACCGCCTCAATCACTAATAAAAACAACAACATCAAAATAACATCAAACTAATGTTCTCTCCTCTCTTTCTTGTTTATTAACCCACAACAAATCACAGGTTTGTGTTTTGATAGCAAAAAAAATTGTTTACCTAAATAATATCAGTTTACTTGTTTTTGTTGACAGTAAACAATAACTTATTGACATGCGACCTTTGAAAAGGAAATTTACTATTGTGTACCGCCGTTCCTTTCCGGCTTTTATTTATTATTATTTATTTATTTATTTTGCTATTTACATTTATTAGCTCATTTTTACACATGAAAAAAAAAGTTCTAACAACAACATGAAAGAAACATGCAGTCGGGACACCTGGTAAGATAAGCACAACACCTGGTTTCTATAACATAGACAATCAACTTTTTTTAGGTATATTTTAAAACCATGTTAGCAGAAATACACAATTTTTCATTTATAAGAATATCTGCTTTATAAAAATATCTGGCTGTTATTTCAGGTTAACAACAATAGATCTATTGTTTAGAACAATAGGAAAATAAAAATAAATGACCAGCCTAGTTAGAATTTGGGTACTTGAACTAGTAGATTTTGAGTCTGACTATAAAATTGATTTTCATAAAAAGCAATCAAGTAATGTCTTCGCGTGACTTTCACAACCTTGCTTGTTGTTATTTGTGTTGACCAAATTTATGCCAGTTCTATTCTTTTCAAAATAAATATTTACATCAACTTTATAACAAGTTCTTTTATAATTATTATTTGTATTCTTGTTTTTATTTATATATCTTATTTATACTTTTATGAAATCCTAACCTTACTTGTTTTTGTTTTTTATTTTTATTATCTTACAGAATAATTATAATTTTTTATACATATATATAATGAGAAGTTAACCAAACATGCAAAAATAAAAAGAGTCAACAAATTTACCATAAATGTAAACCACCTTGTTGAAATTCTTCATTTGATCTAATGCAGAAGGGTTTTACACAAAAATCAAAACTGAATTTTTTCTTGCACTCTTCTTAAGCACATTTTCTTCCGGGGTTAATTCTTTTGTTCCCTTATATTTTTTTGTCTATAGATAAATTCTACTGATTAAATAAACTTTTAGCAACAATATATTGAATAAAAGCAAATTTAAAATTTGAAGGTTCAGTACATCTTATCAAAGTAAAAAAAATAAAAAAATGTCTGAATATTGAACCATGAAAGTCTAATGCTATTTTCTCTTCTTCTTTTTCACTCACTCATGTGTTGGTAAAAACTTGAAAACAAAATGGTGGAGATTCAGTTACAGGTTTCTGCTAATTTTATATAAAATTAAAAGCATGCGAATTACACAATTTTTACCACACAAAACGAACCGATGATAAAGAAAAACCATAGATATACTGGTAAATAATTAACAGGTTATACACATTTATTCCATTAAATAAACTATGCATTCATTTCTTCTATGTCTTAAAAAATCTTCTGAAATGCTGAAATAAGTAGAAAGATTTTTGAAAAAGACTTTTACAAAAGTACAACTTTCATTACAGGAAAGTAATTTTGAATAAAGTTGCATGATTTTTTCTTCTTCTTCAAAATATCCTAAAAGTTTTAATGATGTTCTAAGCAAAGCCTTTTGAGACTTCACAAAACTTATAAACGTGGAATGTTAGACATTAGACATTTCAAAAATGCATTCAAAGATTACAGATTTTTGGAGTACATTTTTTCTTTTTCCTTTTCACCCTAAATTATGAATTATAAATCAAATCTGAGCTAAAACTGTCATAAGCAGGCTTTAGTATCATGATGAATTTCAACAAAGGGGTAAATTTTTCTGTTATCTGACTTCCTTCAATCTTTCCCTTCTTTACAACAACAACAACAATAACAACAATAAACAACAACAACAAACAATAACACAATTAGATCGTAGTAACGTTTCATACATTTCTATTATAAAAAAAAGCTGGCTGTGTTTAATGTCATCCTAAATGATATAACTATAATAACTTTGTTTAATATACCAGCATATATCCCACAGAATGAAAGAATATGCCAAAACACAGATCTAAAATCCATTTAATAAAAACATCCTCACAAAACAAGTCCAATAAATGTTAATTCCAAAAACAAAATACGTCTATTGAAAAAAACTTTTCAAAAAAAGTATATTTCATCTTCAAAACAACATTATGTTGAAAGAGACATCACAAACAGTATTCATCTCATTCAGGTTGTATACAAATGTTTTCTTGAAATCAACAACCAATCAAGTTGAAGTTATGAGTAGCTTAATCAACTCTCTACATGCTGAATGTGAGCACCTGTAATAATCAATCATGTTGTTTATACAGAAAAACAGAAAGAAAAACTTTCGATAAGAATCTTCTATGCAAATGATGAAATAACAAAATGTAGTCTTGAATACATGTAAAGCTAAAATATAGTTGAGGTGTCTTTCGCATATTCGTAAGCCCAAGAAGAAAAATATTTATATATTCAATGAGATGTGCCAGGTCATTTTTAAATGTGAATTGAATAAAACATATCAAGAACGACATTAAAATAAGAATTTAAACGTTTTTTTTGTGTGAACCTCAACAATAACTTATTTACAATCTTTATAATGTTGACAAATTTGCAAGCAGCTTAGAAAATATTTCAAAATCATGCAGTTGTGAGCATACCACCTATAAATAGTTTCATTGAATAGACAACATACCGGCATACTCTCAAGTATCATGAGATGCAACAGGTGGC
This sequence comes from Hydractinia echinata, assembly GCA_030067915.1. Taxonomy (NCBI): domain Eukaryota; kingdom Metazoa; phylum Cnidaria; class Hydrozoa; order Anthoathecata; family Hydractiniidae; genus Hydractinia; species Hydractinia echinata. The sequence continues at coordinate 487,520 of JASGCC010000135.1, forward strand.
GAGAAGATGCTTTATTTACAGGATGCCACACATATTCACAGTTTATGTGCAACAAACAAACAGCATTTTTTTTCTATGCTCACAATGAGCAATACATAAGTAAATACAAAATACTAAAGGAATGCTACCATTGTGGTAGCAAAATAAAATACCCCTTAATGTTTTGTAGAAAACCAACTAAGTTACAATGACTTGTACTACTCTGGGTTTTTTCTCTTTTTCTCCTTAGCTTAAGTGAGCAATGCATAAATTTCTTTAATATAATTTTTATATCCTTATGTTTTTAAAGTATTTTTATGTTTGTTTATAGCTAGAAATATATTTTCATTTACCCACTCGCTCATTCATTCATTCATTCACTCATTCATTTATACATTTATTCATTCATTCATTCACTCATTCATTTATACATTTATTCATTCATTCAATAAACCAAGAAAACTTTCTAAACCTTTTCTAAACCGAAGTTTCTAAGAATTAAAGTTTGGAACAGTGAAAGTAATTACATAAAGATGTAATCATAGGTACAAGATAGTTGAAACAACTTGCACTTTCTGTGAAAATCAAATGATGGAAAAGAAGTATTACCAATTTTTGAAGTATGCTTAAGTTTTAAAAACAATGTGTTACAAGCTCATAATAGCAATAGCAATAATAATAATAATAATAATAATAATAATAATAATAATAATAATAATAATAATAATAATAATAATAATAATAATAATAATAATAATAATAATAATAATAATAATAATAATAATAATAATAATAATAATAATAATAATAATAATAATAATAATAATAATAATAATAATAATAATAATAATAATAATAATAATAATAATAATAATAATAATAATAATAATAATAATAATAATAATAATAATAATAATAATAATAATAATAATAATAATAACAACAACAACAACAACAACAACAACAACAACAACAACAACAACAACAACAACAACAACAACAACAACAACAACAACAACAATACAAGCGCGAAGGCACTTACCGGGACATAATGTGTGATGTGTTTTTCAAAACACATAGCGGGACACATCTTCTGTATGAGATATCTTAAATAACTATACAGTGGTCTGTTTGCAATTACGAACAAAACCAGTTTTCAGCATAAAGAATGATAAAACATGCAGCTATAGCGTGTCCCGCTATGTTTCCTACAGGTAATTGTTGTTATTTCACGTCCCGCTATTTTTTTAACCAAAATTTTGTTGCTATTTTAGATTCGACTATATTTATTGAACAGTCCTTACTGGCTAATTTAAATTTTATAATGTTCCAAATTGTAAGCCTGGAGGGAATAACCCTCCTTTTATTCCATTTTTTGTCTTTAAAAAGTAAAGACTTGCATATTATACCTTATTAAGTCCTTGATAATAATACTAACTTTTCGATTATAGTATTAATTTTTTATTACAATACTAAGATACACCATTTTCATAATTGGGATTAATTGGGATATACTGTGTTAGTTTGCCACATGGTCTGAAACTTGATTATCCAAACAAACAAAGCCCTTTCAACATGGCCTCGACTGTTTTTTTAATACACTGCATGTTCTTTGATTGGGTGTCCCTAATCTCCAGTGGAGGATTCGAAGTATCGTATGTAGAGAAAGGATGTTGTGTGGGTAAAGGGTTGACCTAAGAAACAAGGGCTTCATCAGACGCACAGGCCTTGTTTCTTATACCGCTTTCTGCTCGGGTAGTGAGATTGATCCGTTAAGACTTAATATAAACCTGAAAATTTTCAAGATCATTATTTACTATAACAACATTATTATTTCCTATAACACGAACCACCTACCAACCCCTTTGTATTTACAAACTAGTTATCATGCTAGAACAGATGGATTACCATATCTTCTGTAAGGAACATCCCTCTCTCTCTCTTTTTAGGCCCCCGTCCCAACACGTTGTTTGCCTCGGAATCGCCGATATGGATCCCTCGACATTGGCACATACATCTTCGTTACCAATCGAATTAAAAAATGTGATGCAAAAAAGCTACTATCATGTTAGTAAAAATAAACAATGACGTAACAATAATGGTGGAATATTGCAAATCCAATCACCTACTGTTCGATAATGACGTTTGTTTTGCTATAACAGTATCAAATAAGTTATTACGACACTCGACAACAATACGAAAACCCTATTAGATAACACGTGGGAAACAGCAATATTGCGATATTTATACTAAAACGACATGAGAATGTAACCTAGCTAACCGCCATCACTGTTGATGTTTTACTGAAGTAGCCTACTGCGATACCGGCTGTATCCTTATGAAATAGAATGTATTACAAACAATTACCACTACCACGTGGTACGGATCAAATAAAATGGATATTATTCTATTTGTAACGAATTAACATGTTATGCATAATACTTGTATTATATAACACGACTGTCAATATAACTCTTGTTATTTCATCAATTTTTGATATCAAACCCCTTATGTTTTTAGTCTTATTTTCGATTTTAATTGCTCCTTTGGCTATTTTATTTCAGTTCGCCCGGCCTTTTGTTACGCACTTGGCCCTGAACAGATCCTACTCGCCGCGTAGTTCACCAATCAAAAAAAATTTTTTTACTCCAGCAAATACAGCCAGCTCTGCGGTGGACCCGCGTTTCGAGAGTCCGTATACACGGGAGGGAAGGGTGTATGAGTACCTTCACCATTTCCTTTATCCCCTTACAGTGAAGACTAACGCTGTGCACATTTAACGGCTTTTAGAACTGTACATAGCTCGGCCGTTAGCCTAGTTCTCTATTCATCCAGATTACCCCCAGGCGCGCGTGTTCCACGTCTCTAGCACTGCCCCTCTACCTTGTTGTATATTCGCTACTCACAAACTGTACATTACGTCACTTACCCGAGGCGCAGTGGTGCTCTCAACCAATTAAAATCTCACCATTACAGGTGCCCTTCACCTACCAATTATATTTACCCATGAAATCACGTGACTCAGTCTTCTTTAGCAACGAGAAAGCACATTTTCCCTTTCCTTTTTCACCTCGCTAATCATCGCACGTGGTTTGTTATCGATTACTTACAAAATCTGTTAATCATGGCCAACAAACAAATCGAGAAAGAAATATATAGAGGTAACCCTTCCGTTATAAAAAGACCCTTCAAAATGACCGACCGCTTACGCCAGGTCGGGTTGTTTTGATTCTATCACGGATCAATTTCACTACCCGAGCAGAAAGCGGTATAAGAAACAAGGCCTGTGCGTCTGATGAAGCCCTTGTTTCTTAGGTCATCCCTTTACCCACACAACATCCTTTCTCTACATACGATACTTCGAATCCTCCACTGGAGATTAGGGACACCCAATCAAAAAACAGGTTATCAGGAAATCTTTTCTACTTTAATGTTTGACTTAGAATGGTCCCACTCGTCTTGTTAAATGATATTAATAATTAATTATATGATTTAACAAGGTAAGATGTGACCAGGCTATCTTTATGCTAATTGGTTGGCTCTAATTCGGAGTTTACTCAGAGAAATTTTTTGTATTCATTGGTTGAGTTGAATTTAGGGGGTTTGTCCGCTTGCATCTAAGTTTTCGTTTGAGACTCGTTTTAACTCGTTTTAATATCCTCAAAGAAAGCTTAGTTAACTAGGCTATGTTTTGTTATATTATTTGAAAAAAACTTTATTGTAATTCCATATAGAAGTTTGGATAATTAGATGCGTCATGCATTTAGTTAGCATAATTATATATCTGAAATATTGGGTGCTGTTTTATTGTCCCAAAAACCAATAAATATTTTTAATGGTATTTCATATGAAATCAACTTAATGTTTCTTTATCCTAGTTAACTAAGCTTTCTTTGAGGATATTAAAATGAGTTTCTCTTAAACGGGCAAACCCGTAAATTCAAATCCACCGTCATGACTTTCGGCCGAACATCGCCTATCTTGCTACGGGACATAATGTGCTAATCAGGCACGGCTTCATGTTGACCCGACATAACACCGTCATTGAAAGCTTTATTGTATTTTTATCCAAGGTGTAAAGTTTTCATATGGTGCATTATTGATTTCTCCAAACTATATATACCTATACAATTTAACGACAGAGGCTCGCTTTCGGTTTTTCATGCAACTTTTATTGGAAAAAACTGTTGGCAAATTGAAGTTAATAATTTAAAAGTTTTTTGACACCATATGTATGTCGAGATTAGTTTCTGGTTCTTAACTGCACATATTTTGCTTTCAACAACTGTTTTTTTTCCAATTCACGTCCTGGAAGCGCTAACATTGCCGATATTTTTTTAAATGTCAGGGTTTTTTGGAAAATGTCGGAAAAGCTTTCCTAGTATGACAAGTGGTAACGACGGGAACAGACTTGATTCAGACCTGAAATACCCCGCATAGAACAAAAGTTACATAAAGGGCTACTAGTTCCCTCGTCCCTATAAAACAAAACAAAAGGGTTAGTAGAGGAAAGCTTTTGTAACAAGCGATAGCTTTTAGCAGAGTTGTTAATAAAAAATAAATAAATAATTGTTTAAAGTGTTTTAAAGTCTTATTACTGTAGATTTTTACTATAGAATTATCATAAAAGATATAATTGATTCATTTTGTATGGACAATAAAATAATTACGTCGATAAACTTGTGAGTATTTGTTCTATATAAATAAAGAGGAACAACTATTAACAATTAACAAATAATTTTTAAGGGGTCACCAGTTTGATTGAATTGTATAAACTAAAGAAATTATAAAGCACCAGTTCTAATTATTATAACACATGTGAGGTTTTACTACAATGAAAAAAAATTGCAACATAGGAAAATTAACAATCGACGGCGAAAGTGTCACCCGTGATTGGATGTAACAATGCAGATTCAATACAACGAATTATGTCAGATCCAGTGAGACTTTTAAGCACCGTTTTACATTATCAGATTTTGTCTGACAGATTTTTCTGATTCGACAAAATCTGATGGTGTAAACAGAAACATTGGAAGCTTTTTTGTCCTTAAATTTGTCATCAGACACAATCTCAAAAGTAGCCTAGTTAACTCAGCTTTCTTCAAGGATATCGAATACAGTTTCTTTTAAACGAAAGCTTAGACGCAAACAAATATTAAAAGAAATCCCTAAAATTCGAATGCACCTCACAGCAAACCCCAAATTACAATCAACCAATAAGCACAAAGTCAGCGTGGTCACATCTTACCCTCTTTAATAATACAAGAATTAAATACATTTGTTCGGGTTAGTGAGGTCAATTGCCACTCAAAACAAAAGATTTCTCGATATTTACCACGTGAGCAAAGAACAATAGAATTAACCAATCAAAAGCGCGGTCGGTATTCTGACTGCAAGAAAATCGTTGGTGACTCAATTTTTCCTCCCTAACTATTCCGATCTCCTGGCCAACTGAAAAGTTGAAAAATTTAACTTTTCAAATTTTGTCTGAGGAGAATTAGCCAATGATGTAACAGTTTGCTTCATTAAATATTAATGATTAAAAAATTCGTATGCACGAAAGGAAAGAAACATCTTTTAAGAAATCAAATGTCAAAAACAGAAATTTTTATTGAACTTTTAAAAAGGGGAAGAAGAGCTGTGAAATGTTGAAAGTCCTCTTGACAAAAAAAGAAAGCAAAGACAATCATCCGACATCTAATGCAAATGTAAACGCAGGAATATTATATAATACTCTTCTTTATACTCTTCACACAAAATCTGTAAGACAAAATCTGATAATGTAAACGCGGCTTTAGATAATTAAAAAGGGAACCAATAATATTTTAGAATGAAAATTTATTAACAATTAACAACCAATCTCCTTTTCGTAGCGACCTCCAGTAATCCTTATTAGGGATTTCTTTATCTTCTTTTCCTTTAATACTGCTCACATGGCTTATAAAATATTCAGACGTTCAAGTTTCGTACAGTTACGGAGTGTGAACTAACTACTTAAAGATATCGCTAAAATAAATTAATCATTGTGAAAGGTTTGTCCGATTCATCGATACATCTCTTGGTAAGTGTTGATATTTTAACCATCCCTTTTATATCTTTTTAGTTAACAATTCTATCAGCTTATTTGCATGCACCATGTTACACTTTTTTATAAGAACAATTTTCTAGAAACAGTGAGACTGGGAATAATTTAAAAATAAAAAGAAGAGAAAAATGTTAAAACTAGCAAATTTATCGATTTTCTCTTTTTTCTGAAAAAAGCCAACAAACATATTTGAAGGTTGAAATTTTCTCAAAATCAGTTCTTGCGATTTTGTACTGAGATTTTGGATCGGACATACTAGTAAGCGAAGAATGCATAAACTATGAAAACAAGATAAGAAAAATTTTAGGCCAAACATTAGGAAAAAATAAAAACACCTCAAGATGAAGTCAAAGTTTTTGGTTCACTATTTACATATTTATTTTATAAGAAACAAACCTTTTGTGTAATAAGATTTGTACCGGCAAAAAAATATACTGTCACTTCAAATTAGCAGTTGAAAGTCTGTTTCTTATAAAAAAAGTGTCATAAGTATTTCAGTGGTTGTCATTTCTGCTAGGATAAGTACATAAATGAATAACCGTTAACACATAGGCCCAGATAGCTTTAGAACATTTTTAGAACAAAAGGCTTTGTTTATACAGGTATAATAAGCACACACGTTTTTACAAGAATCCGCAAGACTCATTTTCCGAAATTTAACCCTATTCGGGCCAGGGTTTTTCCAGCCTCGTCCCAAGGCTTTTCTACGTATATGTCCCGTAATAGTTATGATTGTTACTACGGAACATCATAGGCGTAGAAGAGTCCTGGAGACTAGGTTGGAGTTTTTTTAAACATATTGTGACCAAGGAGAGCTCCATAACTTTTGATAGGCTTATCCAAATTGAATCAAACTTTCTACACTTACACTACGCCATAAGACGCAAAATGGCAGCAATATTTTCAACAAAAAGTCTACCGCATAATTATTTTTATTCATTTCGTCATTGCATCTTTTTTAGGACCATCCTCAGACTGACAAACACAATGGCGATTGCACAGGTAAATGAATATTTTAAATACTACTTTAAGAAGATTCAATGCCTAATTCAATTTGCTATGTAATTTAATTACAGAAACGAGCGAAAAGATTGAAGATAGAACCATGATGAAGTTGCTCGGAAGTTCATCTTGGAAAATGAAGATCAAGAAGGACTTACGAAGACGTTTATCAATAAATGTATTGGTATGTATATAGCTAGTTCAGCAATGTCTGTGAAACTTATTGTTAACTATTAAACACACCAAACTTTAAGAAACTGCTGGAAAAATTTCACGCAGTTTTAAATCGCCATTAGCAACTTAGTTGAAAATTTGCTTGAGACCTGTTCTTAACGTGGTTTTACTTTTTAGACATAATTGTTCTTATAAACAAGTTGTAATGAATGCCCTTAAGCCAGATATATATAAGATGCTTAACCATTGACTTCAAAAACAATATCACATTTGGCTGATTTCATAAATTTGAGACCAAAAAAACCCAAACTCGTAAGTTTTGGGACATTATTATGAAGTTAATGGTTTATATTTTCAGGATTTGGTGTTTTTGCTGAAAAAACGTTTTATAAAGGCGAGTTTTTGTTAGAGTATCCTGGTGAGTTTATTACGAGTGACGAAGGGAAAAAAAGACAAAAAAGTTACGACGAATCACTGGGTTCTTTTCTGTTTTTCTACAACAAACATTGGTAAGCGCTTGTAGAATTCATTTCTTCTTGTATACAAGTGAAATTAGCTAAGGATATTATCATAACAACCTTTTTTATTACTTAGTATTGATGGAACGCATGCTTCTCGACTTGGCAAATACGTTAATGATAGTCCAGTAGCATTTTCAAATTGCAAAATGCGAGCGCTTACCGTCAATAGCAGGGTCCACTTTTGTTTATTTGTACTTGTGGATCAAATATCACCTGGGACAGAACTCAGATATTCTTATGGTGATGTGAATTTACCTTGGAGATGTGTATGACTTTTCAAATATTTTACAGTCTAGTAACGTTCTGTCAAAACAAAGGTATGCCTAAGACAAAATCTTCTGCTTTTCAACCAACCTTACCGTCTTTATTTTCTTCTTAGGACAAAAGAACTAGAAATCCCTATGTGCTGCCTTTGAAAGCTTCGAATGTAAGTTTTTAACAAAGATTTATAATTTCAAGAAAACAAACCAAGTTTCTTGTAATAAATAAATCCACAAATTACATTTTAGATACTTAGCTTGAAGAATGAGAAACAATCTACTGACGTTTTAACCACACTAAAAGGTTCTTCTAATATAAAAGATGTCACACCGTTCCACATTAATTTGCCAGCAAATTTTTCTGAAAAAATTGAGAGGGAGCTTCTGCCTACAAATTTTTAAATATATCTGTAACGACAAAATAAAAGCGGTGAAAGTGTTTAAGCAGCAAATCGCCAGGAGAAAATTGCACAAAGTAGTAGAATCCTTAAGTAAATTAAAACACAAAAATATTGTTTGCTTCTACGGGTTCTCACTTAAGCCTTCGGCCTTAGTTTTTGAATACTGCCAGTTGAACTTGGGTGGAGAAGTTGTCCACAACGCGGCTCAAATGGTATCAATTCTGAATGAAAACGAGGAGTTTGTATTTGCACAAAGATTAGATATGGTTAAACAAGCAACATCAGGGTTGAAAGCTTTGCACGATCAGGGTATTGTTCATAAGGATTTTAAGCCTTCGAATCTTTTAATTTGCGGAACAGCAGATCGTGTGGTAGTGAAGGTAGCAGATTTTGACGACATGTACGATATCAAAGGCACTATCACTTCCACGCTGACAAATATGAATCAAGGTCTCTTTGGCATGACTTTAGCGTATACTGCTGCCGAGATTTGCCTGCAACAAGTAAGAACCGTGTCTCTCGCCACCGACGTGTATTCATGGGCAATTGCCGTATTTGAGTTATTTGCTGATGTAACATCTCCGTGGAGCAGCGCATTAGCTATAGTAAGCGACGGCCTCATTGTCGAAGCTTTGAAGAAAGGAATGAGACCACATGTAGAAGATTTACAACAGTTGTATGCTAAAAATGAATGCAATTTTATATTACCTATAATTTCGTCGGCATGGCACACTGACCAGCATAAAAGACCAACGATTTCACAGGTATTTTAAAACATTTTTTTTACCGAAGTTTGTAACGAAATTAATGAATATTTAGTTGGTTCTCTTGTAAAAAAAATATAACTTAATGCAAAAGCAAAACGCACAAATTAATTTATAGCTACTTGTCGATGGCACGTGGATAAATCCACGGGTTCGCCTGTCCTTTATTTACCGCAATTCGTGTGTCTCGGTACTGCGATTACCATTTTGCGTGACAGACAGACAGATAGACAGACAGACACACGTATACGGGTATTATAATATAGATTACGAATAATTTAGTGTAATACTTAACGTATAATGTAAAACACTACCGCATTTGTTTTCATTTAGATTCTACTAATGCTGGACAAAGACTATGAAAAAATGGTAACAAATTTGGTACTTCATTCTAAAAAAAAAATGATTTGGAAAATCAGACGCAAAAAGTAACTATCTATATTCATTATATATCGTTGAGATTTCTGGCAGTCAATTTGCATCACATCCGATCACAGTAAAGTAAAAAAAAAATATGCAACTAAGGAAAACAAACTTATTCACACCGTCTAGAGCTTTCAGTAACAAGCAATAATTTCAAAATTTCTTTTTAATATTTTCCGTCCTTCTTATTTTTAGATCTCGACAGGCGACGCAATTTCACCTAGTCCAATTAGTCGCTCGCAATATAAGAGTAAATCAGTGGTAATATGTTTAACATTAGCTCACATTTCTTTTCCTGTGACATCCAACCAAATGACCACCATTTTTAAACAAAAGGCATACAGAGTTCAAATCAGTTATTAATTACAATATCGCGACATGCTTTATATCTCTTTATTAGTTCTACCAAAAATTATAACAAAATAGCACGAAAAATAACTTACAATTTTTAAATTGAAGTCTAGCAAATGATCACTTAGTGAATGATATATCACAATGTGATATATCAATGTGACATATCATTCTTCTTAATGATAACATTATCTTATTTTACTAGGGCTCAGAAAAGAACGGAAATGTCCCTGAACCGAATCAAAAGAAGACAGATTACAATTTAGCACTGGTAAGAAACTTTAACATTCGGTATATGTCGGTTGTTGTTAAGTATATCAAAATGATCACTTAGCGGGACACAGGAAATTTTCTAAACAATGAGATATATTCTTCTTCTTAATGATAATCTATTGTCTTATTTTACAAGGACTCGGAAAAGGACGCAAATATACCTGAAGCGAATCAAAAGAAGACAGATTACAATTTAGCACTGGTAAGAAACTTTAACATTCGGTATATGTCAGTTGTTGTTAAGTATATCAAAATGATCACTTAGCGGGACACAGGAAATTTTCTAAACAATGAGATATATTCTTCTTCTTAATGATAATCTATTGTCTTATTTTACAAGGACTCGGAAAAGGACGCAAATATACCTGAAGCGAATCAAAAGAAGACAGATTACAATTAGCACTGGTAAGAAACTTTAACATTCGGTATATGTCAGTTGTTGTTAAGTATATCAAAATGATCACTTAGCGGGACACAGGAAATTTTCTAAACAATGAGATATATTCTTCTTCTTAATGATAATCTATTGTCTTATTTTACAAGGACTCGGAAAGGGACGCAATATACCTGAAGCGAATCAAAAGAAGACAGATTATAATTTACACTGGTAAGAAACTTTAACATTCGGTATATGTCAGTTGTTGTTAAGTATATCAAAATGATCACTTAGCGGGACACAGGAAATTTTCTAAACAATGAGATATATTCTTCTTTTAATGATAATCTATTGTCTTATTTTACAAGGACTCGGAAAGGGACGCAATATACCTGAAGCGAATCAAAAGAAGACAGATTACAATTTAGCACTGGTAAGAAACTTTAACATTCGGTATGTCAGTTGTTGTTAAGTATATCAAAATGATCACTTAGCGGGACACAGGAAATTTTATAAAACAATGAGATATATTCTTCTTCTTAATGATAATCTATTGTCTATTTTACAAGGACTCGGAAAGGGACGCAAATATACCTGAAGCGAATCAAAAGAAGACAGATTACATTTAGCACTGGTAAGAAACTTTAACATTCGGTATATGTCAGTTGTTGTTAAGTATATCAAAATGATCACTTAGCGGGACACAGGAAATTTTCTAAACAATGAGATATATTCTCTT